>OOFC01017615.1:0-15002 GCA_900323345.1 Pseudochromis fuscus
TGTGCATGTGCAAATCGGCAGGAAGTGACCGGCAGCGGAACCGAACAATAAAGAGTGAAGACAGGAAATAGCACAGTTTTGTTGTTTCTTTTTTTTTTTAACGCTAAACAGCAATTTAGCATGTTAGCCTCTCGATGGGAAATTTGAAAACAAAAAAACAAAACCAAACAGTCAACCAACAAAGTATTATGCACACTCTGCAGGAAGGAGTTTTCTTTTCATCGAAGCCCTTTCAGCTTAAAATACCACATTAACAGGAAGCAGACGTTAGTCGGGGATTGATTCGGGCACTGAGAACAATACAGCAATGTACTGATATTAGAAAATGTCCTTTTACTTTGTACTTTTGAATATTTAAGCATTTTTAAAGGTAAGTACTTTAGTACTTTAACTTGAGTAACATTTTGACCAATAACTTTTATTTGTAGTTGAGTAAGTTTTGACCATGAGTATCAGTACTTTGACTTAAGTAGTGAAGTTGAGTACTTTGTCCACCACTGTTGTGTAGTATTGAGACACACTGTTATGAGCAACTACTTTCTTCTGCACAAAAAGAAACACAAAACCTGTCAAACTGGAAAACACTGTCTCCTGCAAACTGCTTCGTACTCTGAATGGTGAATAGAAACGTTGAAAACATACATACTCGTAATATATTCTCAAGCAACGTTGCCCAAGGACCACTTCAGTTGTATGGTTTTGATTATGAAAAGAGCATTTTTGTCATAAATCCACATTTTCATCCTTGACTGTCGCTCTTATGCTGCAATGTTTCAATGAACCTTTTGTGCTGAGAACTTTTTAAAGACATTTTGAGAATTGCCAGAGGAGAAGTTTTAGTCCCTTTTGTTACGATCATGAAACAAAAACCAATTGTTCATGATGTTTGAATGATGCTTTATGGTTCAGTCTGTTTTAAAAACCTTTCTAGGTCACACATTAAAAAAAGCCTTTGGCTTTAGTTTGCATCCTAAATATTTTCACCACAAATACAAAGCCCTTCACGAAGATCGTCTCAGGTTCCAGCAGCTGTGTAGTAAACTTTAGACCTTTGGATCGCTCCCACTTTGGGATTAACGTTTAAGTCTACAGGCAGATGTGAACATGCCTTTAGGCCAACATGCTGCTGAATTTTGTTTCTTTTATTCTTCTTGGGTTAGACAGGATTCACATATTGACGCCTAATTTACAACTTCTGGAACGATCCTCTTTTACGAACCCTCTGAAAAATGACGAGCGAAGAGGTACCAAAGTGACCTCGAAAGTTCCCCGAAGCTGCATCTGTCCACACACTGCTTAGTTGTCTAATTGTGGGAATCTGGTTTCCGTCGGCAACCCGCCACGGCGAGGCCCGACTCCACCCGGCGACTCCTCCCAGTACGGAGACCTTGAAATGTGCAGCTGAGTGTCATTTACTCACGCAATCCCCCCCCAATTAGCCCGATCGTAGAAATTGCGGGTCATTAGTATCCGGTCGAACCGCTGATCAAATTAGCCAAGCGCCTGCGAGCATGAATCAAAGTGGCGACGGCTACCACACATGACGAGTGGGCGGAGGCAGTTCAAAGCACTTAACCCAAAGCATATGGAGGCGCTTTGGATGCTATGACAGTTATCACGTTTCTGTGTATCTGAAGGCAATCACAGCTCGGCTTAAACAACAGCTGGGGCTGACTGGCACGAACCTGCACCTGCACACACACGTTTTTCTTTCCCTTTCCCCAACCTCCTCCACAATCATCCGAGCACTCCATCAAGCAGAAATCCAGTGCGCTCATCAAGCCGCAGAGGACTTCCAGATGAGGACATTATCGGGACTATTTGTTCATCTAAACAGATTTAAAGGGATGGGAAACACTTCTGTTGAAAGCAGAGAATAAACAAGTGGAGGGAATAGGACCCAGGTGCTTCGCCAATCTAGACCAGACAGCGCTCGGAGCTTGTGGTTATTTTATTTGACCAAGCGTGGCGTTCAGTTCTTAAGGGTTTTTTTTGAAGGTGGGATTTCTCTGAAGTGTCAGTCCCACAGTGTCAAAGCAAACAGAGTGGGTCAGAGTGGGGAAATTCTTGGTGGGGTCAGTGTGGAGCTGGTTACATAAGAGAGGCTCACTCAGTCACTTTCAAACAAACTGCACATTTAGGCTAAAGAGTCGTTATATGTCATATGTATGGGATCCACACTTGTTACACTGCACACACAGTGAAATGTGTGTTTACACTCTGCTACACGGCTCCTAACGTCACACACATACATAGAAACTAGGCCATGTAACTTGCAGAGTGAGGACGCCGCCGCTGCACCCAGAGCAGCTGGGGGGGTCAGTACCTTGCACAAGAGCACTTCAGTAGAGCCCTGGAGGTGGACTGGCCTCTCTCTAGCCACCAGTCCACACTTCATTTTCCATCTGGGGTGGGACTTGAACCAATGACCCTGCAGCCCAACCCACTGAGCCACTCTCAAAAAAATAAATAAATAAAATAAAAATGGTGGGTCCAAGGAAGGGAAACTGAACCACCAACCTCTGGGTTGAAAGGCTGACACCTGAGCACAGTTAGCTAAGCTAGCATTTTTTTTTTTTTTTGCCAGAATTCAAACAAAGAAGAAAGACTGTAGATCACTGAGTCATAACTGTAGACTGAAAACAAATAAATAAAAATAATAGCTAATAATAATAAGCTAACCTAGCATGACGAATATGAACCATGAAGCACAGCCTCACTGTATCTTTATTGACATTTTTAATTAGTTATAAGTAGTAAATATTCGACTAACAAATTACAAAAAGAGACTGAGAATATACAACATAACAAAATCCACACTGTAAAAAGTTAAAGGCGTTTTTTTTATTTTATTGTTTAGAATACACTAACAAATATAAAATTCTAAATATAGTTTTAGCATAACAACGTCAAAACTGTGAATGACCATAAATTTAAGTTCAATACTGTTAAATTAAGTCTAAAAAATTACTAAAAATATAAGTAAGGTAGTAGTTTTGTAATTTGACGTAAAGTTTTTTTCATTAATTTACAGATGTGTCGTGATTATGCAAGTTTTACAAGAAAAATGTTGAAGAAATCTGTTTAATTACTTTCATTGTTTAAATATCCATCTATAAATGATATAAAAAATGAGATTACACCAATTATTATGTAAAACAATAGCAAGAAACTCTACTTCCTGTATTGTTTTGCTGCACGAGCTCCTGGAAAACAACTATTTTTTAATGTCTTCCTTCAGTTTGGGATTCACTGGGTCCCCACGAGGCGACTGTAAACAACTCTCACTTTATGAGTTTCATTATTTTTTCATTATTTTATAGTTTGTTTTTCTTTGACAGTGTAGCATCAGTTCTTCGGGGATGCTCCGTTAGCTTCTACTGCACAAAATACTTATTTACTTTTGGTATTGAAAAGCAGAAACCCGCTTCCAGAATCAGCAGATATTAAAGATATTAGTCCAAATAACCTGGTGTCATTTGAAAATCTGTTGGAAGTTGGAGGACAGCTTGGTAGCAGGTCTGTGTAGGATGCATCGCAACACTTTCATTTGGCCGTGCTGCAGTTCACTCATCATTTAACATCCTCTCCTCGCCACTTGGCAATTCTTAGCGTCGTACATCACACGAGGTCTGAAAATCCAACCCACCCTCCAGCAGCTAACATTCATGACTTAATGATGACAAAACAAACGCAGGAAAGATTTAAATATGTTGTGTTTATTTGCACTTAAATGAGACTCAATGAGAAACGATGCATCACTCACAATGTGGAGTCAGAGAGGGTTTCTTAAAGGGCCAGTACACCAATTTTAAATATCAATAAATCTGAGGAAACAGCTTTGAAGTTGGGTCTGATGAGATGTTATTGAGGTGAATTGTGGGTAACGTAGTACCCTGATGTTGATGATGTTTTATAATCTTAAAGTTGAATTAAAGAGCAGATCTGAACCACCTCAGCATGCAGACCTCTTCCTCTTGTTTCATGTATGAGCCAAATCACACGTACATGCTACAGCTGATTTTTATTTTTAGTTAATTTTCAACACATGCTGACACGGCTGCACATTGCATGACATAGCTGATGTGTTTTGTCTGTGACTCATGTATCCCTTGATGTAATGGATGATGGGTTTCCAGATATCTGCTATTAATTATTGGCCCAGTGACGGAGGTGAAATTGGGTTGATGCACTTTGTTTGCAATGTTTTTTTAATTTAATAGATTTCATGTGTAGCTTTTTTAAAATGCAAGAATAGACTAATTTGAATCTCCGATGTTAAATAATGATTAAAATAATGACTGATAGACTGCTGGGTCGAATACTGTACAAAAAAAATGTAATTTTATGTATTTTCATAATGTGCTATCTGATTATTTTACAGATTTCACCTTGTTTTAAATAGACAATATTATTAAAATTACAAAAATACACTGTTACATAAGACTTTGTGAATAACCATAAATAAATATAAAACAATGAATAAAATGTCTTCATAGCTTCATTTTTTATTTAACAGATGTGTTAAATGTATTTTTAATACTGTAATTGTATTTCAGAATTGTTATTTATTATCATACAATTAAAGTCATGCAATTTAACAGATTTATTTGTAGTTTTAGCTACAAAAATATGGAATAAATAGGTTTTTATTGTTCATTAGTCTACATATAAATATCTTTAATCATCTCTTGTAAAATTAAAACTGAAGAGTTACTGTAATTTTAAGAGTTTGTTATTTCCCAGTTGTTTGTTTTTTCAGTGCATTTATTGACTTAAATGAAGCAGCAGCCTTGACTCGACACTCTGAACTGATTCAAACTGCATCACTATGATTATATCCAGTGGTGGACAAAGTACTCAACTTCACTACTTAAGTCAAAGTACTGATACTCATGGTCAAATCTTACACAACTACAAATAAAGGTTATTGGTCAAAATGTTACTCAAGTTAAAGTACTAAAGTACTTACCTTTAAAAATACTGAATTATTCAAAAGTACAAAGTAAAAGTACATTTTCTAATATCAGTACATTGCTGTATTGTTCTCAGTGCCCGAGTCAATCCCCGACTAACGTCTGCTTCCTGTTAATGTGGTATTTTAATCTGAAAGGGCTTCGATGAAACGAAAACTCCTTCCTGCAGAGTGTGTATAATACTTTGTTGGTTGACTGTTCGGTCTTGTTTTTTTGTTTTCAAATTTCCCATCCAGAGGCTAACATGCTAACATGCTATATAGCGTAGAATAAACAAAAAAACGTAAAAAGACAAAACCGTGCTGTTTCCTGTCTTCCCTCTTTATTGTTCGGTTCTGCTGCCGGTCACTTCCTGCTGATTTGCGCGACGGTAACTCTACCTGGACAAACTGCCTGAAACACATTGCAGCATAGACTGTATATAAAGGAAGTAACCACACACTTCCTGGGAATGGAGTGGAGTCCAAAGTACAATATTTGATATAGAGTGAAAGTAAAAGTTTCCAAAAAAACAAATACTCAAGTAAAGTACAGATACTGAAAAAAATTACTGAAGTACAGTACTCAAGTAAATGTACTCCGTTACTATCCACCACTAATTATATCTAACGCATAATTTTGCCTTTGACTACGTGAGGCGGCCATATTGGTTAATTAACATCTGCATGAGCTGCATGTGTTGACACACTGTCAGTCACTCCTTGTAATTATGACTGGGAGAGCGACATGCTCCCAGTGGACTGATCATGTTTACTCTGACATCACACACAACATGAATGTAGGATTAGACTCCAGGCTGCCAGCTAATCATTACAGGATATGATGTGACAGATTTATACAACCTGAGAGGGATTTGCTGGTCGGTCAGCTCAGCTGCTGTCTGCAGGAGAGGATAAAAACCTGCACACTCCTGGGTGGGAAAAAAAAAAGGCATCAGTGTTGCCTGTGTTGTGTCTTCACCTGCTGCGATTTACAGGATCATTTCAGAAACCTTCGGGGACTGATTTCAGACTCGGAGCTTTAATGAATGAGGCGGTCGCAGGGAAACTTATCCCACATCGGTGCTCACGCTTTAATCTTGATAAATCAGAGTCATGTGGGAAATGTTTAGCTAAGAGCGGCGAGGCTGTCCTTCAAAGCAATCACCAGCGAGGAAGGCCTTCTCACTGAACCCTCCGCCATTTGCTTCAGCTCTATCTTCCATCGCCGTGACACGACGTTATTGCAGGAATTCCTATGAAAACGACATGCACCCATTGGATAAGGATCACACAGAAGTCTGTTGACTGCAGTCAGACTTCTATTAATCTGTCTCCATGATGTGCTGTGGCGATGGGGAAGCATGAAGAGCCACAGTGCCCCCTGCTGGACGAATCCACACACAACCCGCAGCTGTGGGAGTGTTGTAAACCAATCTGCATTCAAATAATGGAGGAGATTTGGTGAAATATTTGCATGCTGATCTACAAAAGCAGCATCATTTCCCCCAAGAAATAGAAAATATCACATCCTGGGGAGTCCGAAATGAATTTTGCTGTTGTTGTAATGTAACTTGGTGAACAATTGCTTGTGTTTTTGGGTTTGTAAGCAGATTTTCAGTTAAGGTCCCCTGTAAGAAGTAAATGGGAAAAAGAAACTGAAGTAAATATTGACTTGTTGCTAGTACCAGCTCAAAGTTTGGACACAACTGCTCGATCTAAGGTTTTATTTTCACTGTGTTTTACATTATAGAGCAACACTAAAAATATCACAACTATAAAATAATACATGAAATTATTTAATGACCATAAATAACATCAGAGCAGCTTGGTGAAGCCAATAACGTAATAAATTTGCCCTTTTTGAAATGTAATAGGCCAATAACGTAGTAAAAGTCCTGAACCGATAACGTAATAACTGCTGGCCAATTACATAAAGATTTATGACGTTATTGGCTCAGTTATTACATTTGCAAAGTTTTTTTTCTTTTACCAGGCCAATAACGTAAGAAATTATTACGTTACTGGCCAAAAGTTATTACGTTATCGGTTCAGGACTTTTATGACGTTATTGGCCTATTACATTTCAAAAAGGGCAAATTTTTTACGTTATCGGCTGTTACTACGTTATCGGCTTCAAGAGGTCATCACCCAGAACAATTGTCATAGTAGCTGCTAAATATAGACGTATATACAAATTAACGTAGAAACCTGGGCTCAAAAATGAGGCCAATACAAAAGTGCAATACCACCGACGGCCACTAGAGGCTGGCTCCAAAAATTCTCCCTCCAATTAAATGATATCATTAGCTACCTCATTCACATTGGTCAGTATCCTCCTCACTCCTCCCTTCATATCCAAATATGGTCACTTCCTGTTCCAAACATGGCGGCGTTAGCTTCACTGCTTCGATAAACACTCTATGAAACCATCCATTGTGGTTGTGTTGCTAAGAAAACTAGTAAAGAAAACCCGAAGTCCATCATTGCTTGAAGACATGAAGGTCAGTCCATCATGTCCTTGAGCAAGACATTGAACCCTAAGTATGTCCCAGTGTAGCTAGCACCTTGCGTGGCACCTCTGTAGCCACTGGTGAGTGAATGTGTGAAGGGGTGAATGAGGGGACAAACCTCGTAAAGGGCTCTGAGACCAAAGGTGAATAAGAGTTATACAAGTGTACTTCATTCACCATTACTATCTGGATTTTTTTTTTTTTTAAATTTGAAGTGCAGTCGCAACGTCTGACATGATGAAACCGACTCTCATGAGGACAACCCTGAAAGAAGAAGTTCATGTGAGGCAGCAGTTAAGATTGGAGCGACACATCAGTGCTTCCCAGAGTTCAAACAGCAGACACACATCTCAACGTCAGCCGTCGGGAGGAGACTGTAAATCAGATTTTCATGGTGGAGCCACTCAGACGGAGACCAAGAGGACGAAAAAGACGAGAGCTCCTCCGACTCAGAGACACAGGAAGTGGACATTAGAGCTGGACCAAGCTGGTGAAGCATGGAGGAGGAGCCACTGTTGATGATTTACAACTAACCAGCATGATCATCACATTATGTCCCATCTGGTATTAACCTTACTGTGTCCACCATGAGTTTTCCAGCAGGACACAAACAGCAGAGTGATGGAGCATTGCATCACATGACCTCTGACCTCCACTGTCACCTGATATGAACCCTACTGAGATGCAGTGAAGAAAAATAAGGCGGAAAGTGCTTTTTAAAATTTACCACATTTATAGCACCAACTAGAGAGCACCACACCACAAAGGATAATCCATTTGTACGTGTGTGTGCTGTTGCCCTCTTGTGGTGAAGTAGCAGCACTAACTTGTTAAAACATTTACACATTTTAAATAATAGGACTTTTTGTTTGTTTGTTTTCCGACCTTATCTCATTATTTGATCGCACCCAAAATTTTATTATAGGCTAATGAGGTAATGCTTATTCAGATGTGTTGCTAAGGTTGCTAAGAGACGCTGGTGAAAATGTAACCTCCTTGGTGGATGTTAAAAACAAGAAACCTTGAATGGGAAGGTATTAAAAATACTTTTTGAATGATCAGTTAGATGAAGCAACCAGGTCTCAAACATGAAGTCAATGCAGAAGTGCAAATAAGGTGCAGTACTACCGACTGCCACTAGGTGCTGGATCCAACAAAACTCTTGGTCCAACTGACCTATATGCAGAAATGGTCGTTTTCAATCCTGAAATATTCAGTCAATACATCTTTTCTTCAAGTCATTCTGATGTCATTAGATAAACTCTTCTCCTCAGTGATCTGGTGGGAGGAGTTAGGGGCGGGGCTAGTCTGATTGACAGGTGGTCCATCTGAAAATCATTTCATCATTAAGGAGATGTTAGGCTGAGAGAAGGGGAGGAGTTAGGGGTCAGGTGAGTTTGATTGACAGGTGTGATCTTTAATGAACTCCAGTCTCATAGACATTGAACACTGACCTCGGGTTCAAGGGTCAGACCCGCCTCCTCACTCCTTCCATCATATCCAAATATGGTCTCTTCTGGCTCCAACAACCAACATGGTGACTGTCAAATACCAAATGAGTCTACAAACCAACTAGTAACATCATCTTAGCTTCATCCATTATTTTTGTACAGTCTGTGGCTGTGACTGAATGACTCCAGTTTCAACCAGGAATTAATTGGATTCACTCATTAGCAGCAACTGACGTCCGCTTCCTTCATTATTTATTACTGCACGCATTATAGAAACATTGTTTAAATATGAACCACGGTGTTGAATAAGTGATGTAACCCAGAGTCAGAGTCAGTGTCCATGTTGACTGTTTTTCATGTAATGTGGTTTTGTTCAGCTCAGTTTACAAAAAAAAACTTCTTTGGAAAAACTGATTGTTTCTTTGATTGAAGGCGACTGTTTCCCACCACTGCTGTGGGTTTGATGCAATCAAAATACTGAGACTGCATGAAGTTTGCAATCAGTTTGGTGTTAATCGAAGCATGAGAAAGTAAACGTAATCAAAAAGTAAACAACAACAACAGATGGTAGAGGTTCTGACACGGAGCCAAAGTAAAGAGGTTTGACTGTGTGGGTGTAAACACATGGATCTGCTTTGTGGTTCAATACAAACATCAAGTCTTGTGATGGTCTTCATTATTCTTACCGTCATAAAACACCATGAGGCGCTTTCAGAGCAGCTCGGCCGGTGGAGCGGGTCGGCCACAAATTGTAAGGTTGGTGGTTCGATCCCCTGCCTCATGTAGTTGAGCAAGACACTGAACCCTAAAGGTGCATTTCCATTGGCAAAAGTAGGTAGTACAACTTTTTTAGTACCTCCTCCCCTGCGGTAAAAAAAAAAGTACCGGCGCAGGTACTAAAATCTTATTGGTCGGAATCATCACTGCGTCATTGCGTCATCACTGCGCGACAAGGCGACAATCTACACGGTTATAGTCAGAATAACAAGTTTCTACTATGTGGGGGAAACCACTAAATAGATTCAATCTACAATAACAGCGCTTTAGTGCAACGTTAAAATAATTTTTAAAAATGTCAGCTTAAAAAACGTGAGCTCTGAGCGTCCGGTCGGTCAAACAGCTGATGGAGGTTGTAGCAATAGCTCACATCTAACATCTAACTTGATGGATTAACAACATATTTGAAGTAAAAACAACTCATTTCTCGTCTGAAACAATCTTCAAACTGCTTCCTGTGACGCCATGGAGGAAGGACTGTTTTCTGTAATGGACGAACAACCGAGCCGAGCCGAGTAGATACCATGTTGCTAAGTGGAAAAGCGCCAGAAGTTGCTCATGATGCTAGCTAGCACCTAGCATGGTAGCATATAAGTGCAGTCCATTTACCATTTACTGTCCTGCTGCCAGAAATACAAGAGAAGAATGTAGATTAATCCGCCACAGAAAATAGTCAGAGATAAATGGACTATTTCCTCCTGTTTGAGCAACATTTACTAAAAAAATAAATAAAAATACAGTGACACATTTTTTGTTTCCTGTAGAAATGACCACGCCTTAAATAATTGAGCCACACAAAATACTGAGATGTAATGAAAAATGACAAATAACATCAATGTGTTCAATTTAACTTCCACTTTTACTGTTGCTGCCACATCACTGATTCTCCACCAGCATCTTAACCCTGCAGGAAGCGGTCCAGCTTCTTCTGGATGTTCTGGAAGGCGTCCCGGCCCAGATAGTCAATGCGTCCGTCCTCCCACATCTTGCGATGCTCCAGCTGCTCTGGGTCCAGCTCCACGACCTAGTGCCATCACAGAGTGGAAAATAATAACTAATCAAAGGGAATTCAACACAAGCAATGTCTGTATTCACACAGAGTTTCAGCTTCAAGCATCAAACTCTCACACAAACAGAATCTGCAGCAGAAACAGTTTATTATTGATTCACTAATGTGTTTTATTAATCTGCAGTATTCCTCAGCAATCCTTCATTTTATACAGAAATATTAGGATATTATAAATACACTGAACTTACACTATGTAAAAGTATCATGGGAAATGTCTGTTATAATACTATTAAAAAATGTAATTCAACAGATAAAATATACCTAATATCAAGCTTAGCATCGTAATGTGTTAGCTGTTATAACTGATGGATGTAAGCATATTTTAGCTCATAGGTGCACTACATCATCTTGTAATCTATTAATAATAATAATAATAATAATAATAAAACTGATGAAATGTCAGTAATTATACAAATAAATTGATCATATTATAGAACCTAAGTCAATGTTGTCTTCACAGCTTGTTAGTGCTGCCACCAAGTGGCCAAAAAATCTGTTACTGAATGATTCTGTTACTAATTGTGAGTTTAAGATAAAATCCTAAAAGCAGATTGTTGTTTTTTTGCATTTAACAATTGAAGTTTCACTAACTTTTCAGGCTTTGAAATGAACAAACTACCAATCACCCAGTGTTGTCTATTATAAAATAAACCACTTTTGTACTTCCATAGTCCCAAAGACACCAAATTTAAATTGACTTTGAAATACAACTATATATGAAAAAATAAGTTAATTATAAGAAATAGTAATTTTCCAGCAGATTGGCACCAAAAATACTCCCATAAATAAATAAATACAGTCATTTTTGATCATTAAGATACATGTTGCAGCTTTAATTTACATGACTTGTAACTACTGGTAACATGACATGACTTGTATTCCAAGTATCACTTATAATAACTTGTCATTTTTGCCCTTTTGATGTTTATTAAAATTTTAAAAACCCATTTATTCTGTATTTGTATGAAAACGTCCATATATAAACAAAATATCTGTCAATTACCAAATAAATTAAGACAAGTTACGGCACCAATGCTTCATTTTCTGCTAAATAGTTGCTAATTATTGTGGATGTTTTTAAACTGTTAAAAATCAAACAGATTTTTGTGCAGTCTAAAAACCACCAAATCCATAAAATTATATTTCATCATGTATTACTTGGGTTTTAAGATGTATTTTTATTTACTGCCACTATGAGGAAGCATAAGAAGGAGAGAGGAGTGGGTTTACATACAGTATGAATGTGACCAGTGTCTCCAGTGTCTCCAGTGTCAGCGCCGAGGTCCACTTCTTTTACCAGAGCTGGTTCCTGGACCTGGGAGCCCTGCACACACCACACACACATCAGCATCCTCTGTACACTGCAAACCACAGTGAGACTGTAGTACGACATCCTCTCGTCTTTGCTCGTGGCTTCACTCACACTAGTGGGAGTGTGTCTGTTCGGGCTAATCTTACAAGCTTGTATAAACACAATGCATCAAGTTGAAATGAATTAAACAAATGACAGAAGTGCAGTGAGAGGCTCAGAGGCCTGCGGCAGATAATAGGCTCTGTGTCCCTGTCTTGTGTTGTTTTTTTTTTTTCCTGCTAGAGTCAAAAGCAGTCAAGCAGAAATCCTCATAAATTAACAGCCTCGTCTACTGGAACTAACAAGAGGCACTTGAGCTGCCTAATAACCCACCACAATAATCACCATGATATATTATAAACACAAGCAGCTATGCTAATAAGGTCATTCATTAAGCTAATTAATGAATTGATTAGCAAATATTTCTAATGACTACTTACTTCAGCTGAGAAAGTGGAACTTTAAATTAACTCTATGCTTAAAGGACTTTTTTTCCAGCTATGCACCAAAGCATTTCTGCCTGTTTTTAGTCTTTGTGTCTTGTTAAGCTAACATGTCCACAATTTATCTGGTGCACAGAGATGAAATATGAATTCATTTAAATGTTTTGAGCTGTAGCTTCAGTAGATTCTTCAAAGTTGAGAGAAACCTCCACCAATGTTGTTGTACTGATGCTAGCAGTTGAACACTGCTGCCCTCTTGTGGTGGAATAGCATCACAATCATTTTCTGTAATCATGTCTTCCTTGGGTAATACCCTGTCTCTCAAAAAATCCATAGAGGTTTGTTCGTAGTTTTTTTCAACAATGGACGAAGCTAATTTGACGTCACTTGTTAGCTTGTGGACTCACATTTTCAAGTTCGGAGTTTGGTATTTGAACGTCACCATGTTGTCTTTTTGGAGCGAGAAGTGACCATATTTGGATATGAAGGGAGGAGTGAAGAGGCGGGTTTGACCCTTGAACCTGAGGACACTGTCCAATATGTATGAGCTCTCATTGGAGGTCAGACCTGTTCATCACACTAACCCCGCCCCTAACTCCTCCCCTTCTCTCAGACTATTATCTCCGTAATGATACATGTTTTTCAGATGGACCAGATCACTGAGAAGAAGAGCCAGCATCTAGTGGCCATTGGGAGTATTGCACTTCAGCATTGGCGTCATTTTTCTGACCCTTCATCCATTTCTATGAACAGTCTGTGTAACAAACCAAAAACTGCAGGAGGGTAATAAATGGAGGTAATAATCAGATGTGAGTGAACATCGTCCCATCCATAGAGGTGGGAGAGGATGTGCATTGTGAACTTACCGCAGCCTTTTCACCATTAACAGCTGTCGGCTGCAGCTGGACAGAAACCTGGGAAAAAACCTGAGAAAAAACAATCAACAAAAACAGGAAATAAGGTTCAACTCAACTGTAGAGATGCACAAAACATTAAACTGCATTATTGTAATAGAGTTTGTAGCTTTAGTTTTACATGAGATCTTTTATCCTTTTTAGATTTTTAATATTCAATGATGAGTTTTACTGAAAACATCTATAATTGTACAAATATACAACATATTTTTACAGTAATTAAATATTTCTTTAACTGTTTTATCACGTTTTTCTTTGAAGATTTGAAAATTAAATTATAAAGGCTTTAATTAAATAATTTTTCGTCGTTCATCAGAGTTGCAGGTTTTAGTTGTTATTTTAAACCAGATATGTAAATGTTGGTGGCATCAAATTTAAAATAATTATATATTTTAAATGAAACAACCAGTTTTCAGTTTCAAAATAACAACTTAAAAGAACTTTAAATCAATATTTCACACGGCGTTTGAACTTTTTTGTAATTGGGTTGTACACACTAAAAAATGTTGGGTTGTTTTAATCGTTTCAATACAAGACAAACTCCAAGCTGGGTTCCTTTTATCCAACATTTTATTATTTCACACTGGAGTAAATAATAAAGCATCGAGCAGAGAGTTGGTCCAATACTGACCTAGTTCTGGGTTAGCATTTTGTACGGTGTACGATTATGTTTTCTTCGATATAGGAAGATTGAAGTGACAGCTCAGTGTTTTCAATAATGTGTGTATTCTGCTCACACGCTGAGATACTTTAACAAGATAATATCCAACAAGAGAAAATATGGAGATTGAAGTGTCAGCTTACCGTCTCTGGTTTAGACTGTGAATGAAGACTCTCAGTGGGGGGAGTAACATGTGCGAGTGCTGAACCGGAGCCGTCCAAGTTTTCTCTAACTGGCATCTTGGCTTCTCGTTCTTGGATCTGCAAAACAAGGGAGGATGGTTAAGTGTTGGGACGACAACCAAACCCGGGCCCGGGCCAACCATGTGTCGCGTTCGGCTGCCAATCGGCATGTTTCTGTTCCAGCCAAACTCTGCAGCGGCTTATGTGACAGATTAACAAACCTTCAACTAAAGAGGGGGGAAGTCATCAGTGGAAAGTGCTGCTGGAGTGGTTGGAGTGAAAAACCTGCTGAGCTCCTGCCAAACGGCTGACTTTCTGCACAACAACTCTGAGTGGCACCGCTGAAGATTATATTTAATCTTGGTGACAATTCATTTCATTTGTCCCGTTTTATTCCACGCTTTCCTAGAAAGCACCTGCTAGTTAGCTGCACGGGGAGGATTTGGCTTAATTAGATTTAATATAGAGAAATATACAAAACACATCACTGCTCTCGGTGTTACTCTGCCATCACACACACACATACACACACTGCGGTTTTTAATGTGGATTAATCTGCCGCTGAAAATAGACCCTAACAAACGCACCATAACCTCCTGTTTGATTAAATGTTTCTTTAGTTTTAAAAAATTCTTGAAGAGTAAAGTGTAAAGGTGGATTTTCTTTTAAAGTTTGAATACATGCAGA
>OOFC01017615.1:19873-30371 GCA_900323345.1 Pseudochromis fuscus
TTAAAGATCAATATTTCTCAATCTTTACATTGTTGGTCCAAAACATATCTCCTTATGATTCAATCATTTCTTCTCTGGCTTTGAAAACACTTTGGTCAATGTGTTGTTTTCAAATAATAATAATGACTCCACTACACTCTAAAAAATGTTGGGTTTTTTAACCAGGAAAAGGGTCAATATTGGACCAACTACAGTATTTTGTTGTTTTCCCAGTACATTTTTGGTTTAAACCAGTATTTGTTTTGTTTAACCAGTATGCTGTTGGTTTTAACTAGTATTTGTGTTGTTTACCCAGTATATAGTTGGTTTTAACCAGTATACTGTTGGTTTTAACTAGTATTTGTGTTGTTTACAAGGTCTATAGTTGGATTTAACCAGTATATTGTTTGGTTTTAACCAGTATTTGTGTTGTTTACCCAGTATATAGTTGGTTTTAACCAGTATGCTGTTGGTTTTAACTAGTATTTGTGTTGTTTACCCCGTATATAGTTGGTTTTAACCAGTATATTGTTTGTTTAAACCAGTATTTTGTTGTTCCTACCTAAAACAAACAACAATATACTGCGTAACAATAACTCATCTTGATGTAGTTAGTCCAATATTAACCCAGTTTTGGGTTAAAACAACACTTTTTTGGTTTGTATGATCAAAGCTTTCCTTGCCTTTTCTTTTGATGTTGTGTGCATGTGTTCAGTATTCAGAGCACTCAGCATTCTCTGCTTGTCAGCCTGAGCCTGAACATGTAGTCATGTGTTACCATCAAAGCTGCCGTGCTCCAGAGCGTGATCCAGGAGCATGGCGTGGGTGTGGAGCGACGGCCTGAAGACAAACACGCCTGAGTTGAAGCAGTCGGGCCAGCCGGGATCGGGAGCCGCCGACAGCTCGTCTCTGTCGAACAGCTCGTCCACGTTACTCAGCACCTGAGAGGAAACAGTCGATCGGAGGTCAACATGTTGGCATGAACCCTGAGCCGCTGCTGAGTTTTTACATAGAATCACTCTATATGATAATTTCAGTGTTTCACACCTGGAGGCTGCAAATGCAACCTCACATCACTTCTTCACCTTCTGCAATTCCCTTCAGAGGTGTAGGTGTTGGCTCACAGTGGTTCCCACCATTTGAATCATGCTTTCAGACGCTGTATAATTTGATTTGAAATGGACCCATTCAAAGTGCAGTGCCACAATTTGCTCTCAGCCCACATTCAGGTCGTTGATTGTGAAGGGGATGAAGAATTTGTTAAAATATGTTAATAGCTAATAGTGAAGCGGGTCTTTTTATTCACTGTTTTTGAATTGCAACAAAATGATTTACCGGCTCCTAGTGAGACTCTAATCTTCTTGGCATCCTCTCAATGTTGATGCATTGGCAACCCATGCTACACATCTCCCACTCTGGCAACTTTGAATGTCTACATCATCAGATACTACAGATTTTTCTTCTTTGTTGTTTTCCTGTGCAGCTATTGAGTTTCTTCCTCTCCAGAGAGCAGATAAATACATATTTGGCACAGAAAACACAGCACTGATGAAGAAAAGGATGGATCATACTAGCCATCTTACAAACTCGCTTATTCAATCAGGTCAGGATGAACTTCACAAGCATGTGTTTGGACTGTGGGAGGAAGGAAGACTACCTGGAGAAAACCCACACAGATGTATGCTGTAAAGAAACTTTAATTTGATGTAATTTTTCCATTTGTTTGACATATTTGTGTGAAATTTCCAATTTCTAAAAAACAAAAATGTACTTTTTGTTGGTCTTCCTTATTTTCCTCCTGTGTTTCTCTCTGTCTTCCCATGTGTCTTGTTACTTCCTGCTTTATTTTGTAAGGTCACTACCCTCATGTGTTTCCTAGAGTTTTACTTCCTGTCTTTGTTCTCATTCCCTCTCTGTTGAGTCGCAGCCCCATAGACATATATATGACGCCTCATAGACTGCTGCTACCTATTGGAGCTGACGAATCAGCATGGCCGCCATCTTGGATGGGTCCCCCATGCACCCCCAGGAACTGGTGTATGCCCGACCACAATAATTACAACTCCCTAAATCCTTACACTGATTTTAACATAGTTTAGTTTGTATATGTGAAGCTCTCATATATACCTGGTCAGTATTTTTTTTTGTTATGATTTGCAAGCTACACTGAGGAGACCCATCCAATGTGGCGGTGATGCTGGATCACGCTCCAGCACGTAATGAGGCTTCTGCGTATATATCTCTATGTGCAGCTCTGGCCTGATTACTTCCACCTTCATCAGAGAGTCTTCCCCTTGTTTTTGCTGGATCGTCATCGTGCATCACCCCCGTTCACCTCCTGGTTTTTCCTGGTTGTGCCTCCTACTTGGTTACCTTTCATTTGGTTAACCTGCTACATCTGCAGCGCTTTAATTTGCAAGTCTTGTTCACCTACTCACCTCTGTGTCTGGGTCCTGTTCATCACCATAACAGTTCTTTTACATGGATAGCTTGTATAAACCCTGAATTGATTCATTTTTTGTCATGTCATGGTTCTTTTGAATTATTTTATGGTATTTAAAAAAGTCTTGTCGGTAAACCAGCCGACGACTTAATCCACCTCAATCTACACTGACTGTCAATAAAAACTGAAAAAATGTGAAAATATTTTACTATATGTCGTCTGAAAAAATGGGAAACAGGATCTTTGAAAGTGGACTATTACAGCAACACCTCAGCTTTTTTATTCAGTGATGAACACAACTGAAGGGAATATGCATTATAAATTAAGATGATGCATTTTCATTGGCTGTCAGTATATTTCAATAATAGATCTAGTTCCCAGACCTGAAGAAGTTTTGAAATGATGGTGATGATAAGTTCTGGCTCAGTGGAGGGACCACATCACAATAAAATAATGTATGTATCCAACTGCTTCTCTGTAAACTGTTGTGTTGTATCCTGGACATCATGTACATGTCTGTACATCAGTTCAACCTCCAGACCCTGTGTTTACTCTTCAAATATGTCCGTCCCAGACATGAGGACATGTTTGCACTGATTACACAGACAGAGGCAACAACGTGTCCTGAGACATGTCCTCCACCATCGGGGCTGCTATTGATTCTATAGGAACATGTTTGACATCACTGAGCTGTAGGAAAACATTGGCCAACAGGTCGGGACCTTACAAGAGACACATTGTTGACTCTCAGAGATAATATCCTTCCAGTTTAACCACCAAGGACTCAGGATGGGAGGGATTTGTGCAACATCTGCCTGAGGGTTTCTTTTGAAGATGGATCAAAGCTGCTGAACTGTGTAAAATGTATAATAATAAAGAATAAATGGAGGAAGAATCTGTATTGCAGCTTATGTGGAGGAGATAGACACAGTGAGGCTTCACAAAAACCTCCTGGTGCTTTTACATAATGCAGAGCACATGAGGACTCACGAGGGTGTCGGCGTCCAGGAAGACACATTTGCTGTACTGGGTCAGAGTCCAGCAGTGGATCTTGGTGAATGTGATGCCCAGATCAGGACGTCCCAGCATGGCCAGGTGGAGACGGTCCTCGCTGTCCATCACGTCCACAATGATGACCTCGTCAAATATGTTCCCTAGGGCGAGCCTGGGGGGACAGCATTCAGACCGGTTCAATTCAGGACCTGGAGACTGTGTGGTATGACTGTTATGTGACGCCTGATATTAAAAGCTTGTGTAACAGTAGCTGAGGGAACAGGTCTTTAAAAAAGGAAAAAACACACATTTGATAACCAATTTTTTCAAACATTTTTCATAGTTTAAAGGTTTAATCTGACAAAATCTTGTGTCAATATCCTTCATTTAACATTAAAAACGAAAAAAATGCTAAAACCAAAGCTTCATTTTGTTGATTCATTGTCTGTTTTCCTAATTTTATTCACATTTTTTGCCCAGTGTGTACAAAACAAAGGGATATTGTAGCTTTTTTAATACTCTCTCCCACCTTGCCCGCTCCGAGACGTTCGGCGTCACCATGACGACGATGCTGCGGGTCGTCCTGTGCCGCCGCAGACTTCTGGCCACCACCGTGGCTCCCATGCAGTAGGAGTCTGTGGTGGCCAGGGTAACGAAGGCCTCACCAGCTGGAGAGAGAGCGGAGACGTGAAGGATCAGACTGGTTTTACTGGGCTGATATATGTCGTATCTTATTCTTAATCCTGACGTTAAAGTGGTTTTGGAGGTTTTTGGTGGCACCAGGAACAACAAACACACTAATCCTAATACCTGCCTGGATGCAGGAGGTTTGGGTGGTAACTGGACTCCAGTGGGTCCAGTATAGTCTGATGTTTATTTCCTTCCTGAGGGATGCTATTTTCTATACACTGTGAGTCTCCTAGAGGGTTGAATTATGTGTCTATGCATCTTATGTCACCTCATACATGCTGAATGTATCAATTAAATCTCGTTGAAACTATTTCAGCCAAAATGTCTAATTTTGCCATAAAACGTTCACTTTCTTTTCTTCTGTTCAGATCATGTTCAGATCATATCATCTCAAAGTCCATGTTTGTGATGTTAGTTCATAAAGCATATGTATTTATACATTTCTTTGATTTTGTTGTTTTTAACTCAATATTTTGATGTTTTTATCCAATATTTTATTGTTTTAATTCAGGTTTTTATTGTTTTTGTCCAAAGGTTTATGTTTTTCACTCAATATGTTGTTGTTCTTACGCAAAATTGTATTGTTTTTAATCCAAAATTAGTTTTATACCCAACATTTTGTTGTTTTTACCCTAAATTGTGTTGTTTTACTCAACATTTTGTCATTTCTAGCCAACATTTTATTGTTTTTACTCAATTTTTCATTGTTTCTGTCAAAAAGTTTATGGATTTGTATTGTTTTTTACCCAACATTTTGTCATTTTTACCCTAAATTGTGTTGTTTTACTCAACATTTTATCATTTTTATCCAACATTTTGTTGTTTTTACCCTAAATCGTGTTGTTTTACTCAATATTTGCTTGTTTTCACTCAGTATGTGTTGTTTTTATTCACTATCTTATCCACTGGACAAAAACAGTCCATCCTACTGGATTAAATCAACCCACCATGATGAAGATAGTCCAATATTGACCCAGTTCTGCATTAAAACAACCCAACATTTCCTTTAACACATCTTATTGTTTCCACATCTCATCTCAAGCTAAGCTTATCAGTTTTAGAAATGGCTTTGTCTCCCTCTGTAAGGCTCCATCTGTAATGCAGCATTGACATAAAAGGCCATTAATGGTTCTTTATTCCCATTATGGTTTTAAAGTAGGTGTAAAAACCTGTTTCATGCGGTGCGTTAAGCGAGCAGTCGTCATCTTTCCTGGCTTGCGGTCAGATGCAGAGGCATGTAACCTTTTGTCAGTGTGCAGTGTTAAATTTCTCTTGGCAGAGTGTGGAGGAGCAGGCAGACTGTTCTGATTTCAAGTCAAACTGGGTCACTACAGTGTGTTCTATATAATTTAACAACTCAGAGAGGGGAACCAGGGAGAACTTAACATTCTGGTCCCTCAGTTCAGAGCTGAACCGCCTTTTATTTATTTAACTAACCTGGGGAGAGGAGGTGAACGAGCAGACTGAGACATTTTACTCCTCGACAGAACAAGTGAGGTGCACAATCTGACTTAAACATTTTCAAATATGGATAATTTATACAAAGTAAAGACACCAACCTGACATCTCTGCAGATTCTGTAGCTTTTCTTATCCAAAAAAGGAGGTCGGGAATAAGCTACACTTGTAGGAACAGTCAATCACGAGGGCCCAGGTGACATCTTTGCAGCAGCTGAAACTGAGATTAAATACTCAGGGGAGGAAGACGCATCTGACGCCCCAGCCTGAAGTCACACCTCTCTCTGTTTTGTTTTTAACGGGAGGGTAAAGACTGAAGCAGAGGCTCCACTGTTTCCTTTTTTTTCAAATCTGTTTGCTCAACTGGTCGATCAGCTTGTAGAAAACAAAGGTTTGCCAAGTGTTGTGTAACAGAGTCGACCTTCACAACCCGCCCTCCTGCCCCTCACACACTGAACTAACTTTCACTTTGCACATGTGAGTGGGCCACACAAACTCGAATAATCATACACAACACAAACACATTTAATCCAAACTTGCTTATTCGTCTTTTTTTCGAAACTTTTTGATGATAAGCTTCATCATGCTTGGTGTTATGGAGATAGATCTGTTGAGGAATTATCAGGTAAATTGGTATCAAATGTCCTTAAGTCAGAGGTCAGTCCAAGTCATCAGTTTCATCCGGTTATAAATATGTATGAATAGCTGGATGTCATCTGCATAGTGACGGATATTGCAGTGCTTCTTCATTGCATTTCCAAGAGAAGGTGTCGCAGGAATCTTTCTCAACCTCCTCAGAATTTGGAAAAAAATCATCAGAGACTGTACTTCGAGTTGTTTATTTGTACCCATCTCCAGTGAGTAATCAGGTGCACGATATTTACAAAGTGATGAAAATATCAAAACATAAAGTAGCAATAAAACCAAAAAGAAACCAGATCCTATTTACAAATTCACAAATATATAGAGAGATTTCCACCACTATGGAAGCCCTAAAAGGACATGTTTAAAGACATTTTATTTTCTCCATTTTCCGTGATAATGACATAAATTTCAGTGGTTTTCTCAAGATCGCATTATTTTTCTTGCTGTCATGGGAAAACAAACTTTGTCTTCTCAAGATTATAGAATAACTGATCTTGTTTTCTCAAGAACGTCAGATAAATTATCCTTTGTTTCTTGAGATAACAAATTTGTCTCATTATTGATAATGAGACAAATTATTGTTTTAATAAAGTTTGTTTTCTTGTGGTAATAAGAACAAAAACCCACTGAAATTAACTGGTTATCATGGCAAAATTGAGTAAATTAAAATGTCTTTAATCATGTCCTTTTTGGGCTTCCATAAATAAAAGCGCACTGGGCTATACCATGAAATGCCGTGGTGGTCTGCCCTGGTTTCAACATCAGGGAATCTCAGTGCTGATTGGTTTTCATGATGCAATTTTTTTTTTTGCTCAAGTTAAAACATTATTCGCCCCTTGGGAGAAATTTGCTTTGCGTTCGGTGTGAATACAGCCTGAAGGGTAGAATTTACCTAAACATAGTTGCTCATGGAAACAGTATTCCCTGATGACACTGTCCTCTTTCAGCAGGATGATGCTCTGTGACTCACTGCAGACATTTTTCAGGGATGGCTTGAGGAACACGACAAGTTCAAGGTGTTGCCTCGGCCTCCAAATCCATGGTCCCACCTCAGAACTTCTATGACTTGAAGTCTTGGTGCCTGATAACACAGCGTACCTTGAGAGACCTGTGGAGTCCAGACCTCGATGAGTCAGAACTTTGGTACTTTGGTAAACAGAGTGCATTTATATGGGCCCCTTACACACCCCAATGGCTACAGAGCTGTCATGCAAGGCACTAGCCACCATTGGGAGCAACTTAGAGTTCAGTGTTTTGCTCAAGACATGAAGGGGCCGTATGTCATGGGAATCGAACCCATGATCTTACGATTCGTAGAGGACTGTAGACGACCCACTCTACCAAAACCACAGCCGCCTTCTTGGTGGCAGAATCTACACAATATTCGCCAGGTGGTCACGATGTTATGGCTAATGGTTCAAAGATCTCCAATGGTGAGCAGACGAGCCTTGAGGTCCGATCATTTGGTTTTTATCGCACCTTTTTGCTTATACTTGAATGCACCACGTGATGGTGAAATGACGAAACACAAATAAACTGTACAACATCACTTTATTGAAAACATGTACACATTTCAAATCAACTCAAAAAAGTAACATTCATCTAATCATCAGATGTAACAGACCTGGATATGCTTGTAAAACAGACAAGTTTGAATATAAAAATCCCTCAAAGCACACGTAAAACTGAGTTTGTGATCGTTGATAGTGAAAAGCTTCAAGCAACAGTCAGCAGGCATCTATACACACTGTAGTCGAGTATTTACAGCTCAAAGGGATGCAACCTGGATAACGTAAAGCAGAATGAAAATAATTTTGATCATAACTGTGGCTGTAGTTCAAAGCTAATGCAAGCCAAAGAGTAATAACGGATACACTGAATACACCACCTGCAAAAATCTTTACTGATCCTCAACTTTATTTTCTTAAAACAAGCAAAAAAAGGTCAGTGCGGTAAATGTGTTTACAAGAAATTTCTAGAAACACATCTGCTTGTTTCATGTTGCACTAGTTTTAAAGCTGCAGTCATTATTTTGTGGCCTCTAGGGGGCAGCATTTCACCTTATATGTTTTTTATAGCGAGCAAAAATTTGCCTTAACAAATTTCTTTGGTTCATTCGCAGCTAAATGCTAAACTATGTTCCCCAGCTAGCTGCTAACACACCCGATTAAAACTAAAAATGACGAGCTTTAAAAAATAAAACTGTAAGGACTCAAATGACAAAAATGATCCCCAACACAACAACAAACTGATGTTTATACTGTATGTTACATTAGTATATCCTAAACACTCACATACAAATACACAGCAAACTGCCGATCACATGTACACATGTAGTCTTATTGTGTAAACACCATCAAATCACAATCAGCATTTCAGAATAAAAAGCTCCTTCTGCTGGATTTAGATCCAGTTACATGATGATTAGGTCACTTCTCACAGGTCTGAGTTATAGTGTTGAAAGCACGAATGTAAAATCTCAAATCATGGCCAGTTGTGTAATTGTATAATTAACATTTCCACAGAACTAATTCAGTCACATTCCTGCTGTTTAGATGTTTTTTTTATTGCTGTTAACTCCTGTTAGTAAAAGTCAACACTTATGGAAACTGGCATTTCACAATAAAAGCCTCACAGCAGTTCAAAGCATGGTAATCATTAAAATTTCACTGATGGTGGCTAATTAGACAGAAGTAAACAGGAAGAACAAATTGTAATCAGATTTGTTTGTTTGTTCAGACTTGTTTCTGTACAATTTACTAAAAAAAGAACAATTTCAGTGTTTTTTTTCACATAAAAACACAAATGTATCTTGATTTGTTAAATTTGAGCTTAATACTAAATATATTTCTAAATATAACAATTAACACTGACAATCAACTGTAAAATGAAGCTTTCATTCTGTATTTTAATTATTTATTTTGAACATTTTCTTAAATTATGAACAAAACACATGTAAATATCCTTATTTTTAAACACCTGAAACATTTCAAAGCCACAAATTACACAATTTTTCATTTAAAACTGCAAACTGTATTGTAATAATAGGAAATGACTAATAATTATTTATTCAGGTGTGTGGTGAATATGACACAGTAATAGTAACTCAGATTGTAATGAAGGTAGTGTGTATGATATGACTCAGGGAATTAGTTGTGTGGAAATGATCATTTACTGGTTTATTACAATATCTTCTTTTATTAGAGAGTTACAATAGTTTCCTTTGTGTGCGTCTGGGTGAACCAACACTCCTTCCAACGTTTAAGGTGCTAAAACAATACTTTACATCTGAGCCGATCAGATAAAAAATACCAAAGATTAAAGGATTTGAACTAGAAGAGGAGAAGCTCCTTCAGTGACAAACACCTCGTTCTACCTGTGATGAAGAAATCCCCAAACATGTGAAACTACAGAGTCAGAAACAAAGGCAGACCAGTACTCATGTGTACAGTAGTTACACACAGCCAAAGCACACAAACACAAAATCATCACTCCGAAGAAAAAAGAATCAGTTTACAGTTTTCAAGTGAGGCTGAAGGTGGATGTCCGGGTTGAACTGAACTGATCAGGCTGCAGAGGGGATGTGGTCTCCAGGAGTCCGGTCTGCAGCGGTGCAGAGGTGCAGCTAGTTCGTCCTGAGCAGGTTACTGAAAACTGAAGGGAAACACAGTCATCAGTGATGTCACTGTTCACCAGCAGGTGTCAGCCTACACACACTTACTCATTGACTACACTGGTTGAGATGATGACCTTTAACCTTTTATGACATCAGAGAGAGTCCAGAGAATATATCTTTACACTTTTACCTACTGTGGTGCCAGTTTTGGAGTATTTTATTCTGCTAAATATCAGTACAAACATTATATATATATCCCTGATATGTACGATATGACACGATACGATACATTACGATACATTACGATACGTTACGATACGATACGATATGATATGTTATGAAACGAAACAATACGATATGATACGTTACGATACGATACGTTACAAAATGAAACGATACGATACGATACGTTACGATACGATACAATACATCACGGTACGATACGATGCGATATGATACGTTACGATACGATACGTTACGTTACGATACGATACAATACGTTAAGATACTATACGTTATGATACGATACAATACGTTAAGATACTATACGTTATGATACGATACAATACGTTACGATACAATACAATACGTTACGGTACGATACGATGCGATACGAGATGATGCGGTACGGTGTGTTACGATACGATACGATACGATACAATCCGATACGATACG
>OOFC01017623.1:0-23039 GCA_900323345.1 Pseudochromis fuscus
TTAATTTCCAAACTAACTTGTTTATCGTCCACCGCCGCCTTTCAGCTGGAGTGGCCGGCACAATAGATCCTTTTCCTCCCCACACGACTGACTTCGCTTTGACTTTGAAAATGGTTGGGAATTATTCATCGGCTGTCTTCCTCCACTTTTACATTTGCTCAGAGAGGAAGAGCCACAATCGCCCTCCGTCTCTTTATTTCCTCATCCACTTCTGTCTCACTCATTTTGCACTTCAAGCCATCTTGACCTTTCTCAAAGGGGCTGATGGTGCAGAGGAGGGAGCCGGCGTGACCTCCAAGAGAGAGGAAGGTTGGTCTGTTGATTCCTAAAGGATCCCCTAAAGCCAGCATGCTCTGCAGAAAGTCACATGGGCCCACACTGATCCTGTATGGACGAGGAATCTGTCCTCCAGGACACAGCAAACAGGAATGGACAAAAAAAACAACAACAAAAAAGTTGGCACATGGAAAAACAAATGATTGCATTTTTTACAATATGCAGAAAAACAGCAACATCTTAGTTTATGTTGGCACGTTAGCATCACCAAAACAACTGTGGCTGATTGAAATCACCTGCTTCTTCATATCATGGATGTAAGAGTCTGGCTGATGTGGACTTTTTGAGTCTGATACAGATTTTACTGGAGATAAATTCACGGATTGTCAACATGACCTTTTTAAAATGTTTTTTTGTCCTTTATTATTGTGATAGAGGACAGTGGAGAGAGACAGGAAATAGGAGGAAGAGTGGGGAACAACATGCAGGAAATGGCCATGAGCTGGATTTGACCATAGCCCCTGTTTGTGGGTGCCCCCCTCAGCAGGCTGAGCTCTCTGGGCACCTAACATGAAGGACCTTTTGTGTGTGGATGTTGCAGTAATATGACTTTACAAAGGTCCTCAGACGACTGCTTTCTTCAATTTTATTGGACAATGTTCAACATGAGTCTGCATGTTCTCCCTGTGCAAAGTGGGTTTCCTCCCTCAGTCCAAACACATCATTAGGTGAACGGATGAGTCTAACTTGTCCATAGGTGTGAGTGTGGATGGTTGTCTGTCATTGTGTGTTGCCCTGTGATAGACTGGTGTCCTGTCCAGGGTGGACCCCTCACCTGTTGCCAGCTGGGATAGACTCCAGCAGACCCCCACCACCCAATGAGCCGGTACAGAAGATGAATGAATGAATGAATGGATGAATGAATTTTTAATATTATCTCAGAAGTGGTATTTTTTTAATCTTTAATCCAACAAGATAGAAAAAAGTACCACCTGGGACTTTATGGGCTCTGTACATAAGTAACAATCCAGTTAAAAATAAATTATATGCAGTAAAAAGTCTAATATTCCCTCTGAAATGTGGCAGAGTAGAAGTAGAAAGTAGCAGAAAAGACCATAGAAGTACAAGTACATTGTAATAAAGTACAGTAGTTGAGTAAATGTACTTGTAAATATTACATTTTATAAACTGGAATTGTTCAGATGAAGAAACCAAATCCAGAAGAGTTTGTTGCAAAGACATGTTCACACGTTAGCTCCCACTCAGCTGACGAAGTGTCAGAGTAACTACACAGTTAGCTCGTTAGCTGTTAGCTCATTAGCTAGTTAGCTGTTAGCTTGTCGTCACTGCTGGACAAACCACCAATTCTAACTCAGCACAAACATCTTGATCTGCCTAACACTTAAATAAACATGTGCATAAACATTTAGAAAATGTACCTCATTGCTATTTTCTACAGTTTGTTCCCATTTTGGTTATAAATTAATGATTTTCTTCACATCCTTACTGCTGATAATGGAATAACTTAATACATTATTGAATAAGGATTTTTTATTGCTAGGCCAGTAACGTAATAACCAAAATGTTCGTATGTTATTGACTCAAACATTTACTGCATTATTCACAAATTACTACATTATTGGCTTTATTACATTTAAAAATGATGATGTTACTGGTGGTTATTACATTATTGGCTTTGTTACATTTAAAATGGTCAAAATGATGATGTTACTGGTGGTTATTACATTATTGGCTTTGTTACATTTAAAATGGTCAAAATGATGATGTTACTGGTGGTTATTACATTATTGGCTTTGTTACATTTGAAATGGTCAAAATGATGATGTTACTGGTGGTTATTACATTATTGGTTGCTACAGGTCTGCTCAGAAATACACAGGAGGATTTTTCTGTTCTCTGAAACACTAGAGGGCTTTTAATTTGAAACACTGACAGGAAGTGTTGAGTTTGTATTGATGGCAGAAACCTTGTTGTTTTACTCTTGATCACATCTAAAGCATCAAACTATACTATTTGTGCTGACATCTGATGAATGAAACTCCTCAAACAGAAGCAGTGAGGACCAACGTGCTGCCTCCATCGGAGGCTGTTCTCCTGCAGTGGAGGTAAATGAAGGCATTGCCTCCATTGTCAGGGAACCTGTTGTTAAACATCTTCATTCAGTTGGATGCAGACGGTACAGGCACTCACCTCGTCCAGCTCTAATGATGCAGTAACACACCAGGATGATGGTTTGACCTCTGACCTCAGCCAAATGGCGCCATCAGCTGTCTGACGCCTCACCTCTCACCTCTTCATATTTGTTGGCGGGTCGGTGGGAGGACGGCCACCTGCCGACGGCCATTAGACCTGATCTCAGATTCATGCTGCAACTTTTCATAAAAGGAAAGATCATTAAAATACAATTACCACACAAAGGAAGCTTCAATGCATCCACACACACACACACACACACACACACACACATCAAAATCCATAGCGAGTGATGGGGTGAAGGGTCGTCACGTCTCATGCATCATTCCACTGCAAAGCTGTTGACGAGCGCTAATGACAGCAATTATTAAGTCTTTAAAACAATGTGAGAAGAAGGCGGCGAGGACTGTGGGTCTGTGTGCTGCTCCCATTGATTACCTCTGTGTTGACTCTATTGCCTTTATAATCTGGACATGAAAATGGCCTCATTAAAGGCAAAATCTGTACAAAAAAGAACAAACAAGAACTCAATCAGTGAACAGACCCGGTCATCGAGTCGGTCAGTGTCACAACAAACTGACACTTTATTTTCAGGCCTGCGAGCGGTAAACTGTGTCATTCATCCTCGCCGCCCTCCATCACGGCCTCACCTCATCGACCCGCGTCACGTACAGCCTGAAATATGCCGCCACTAATTACAATTATTAATTGAAAATAGGAAATCAATGGGTCTGAATTAAACACACAGGCCGACTGTTTGCATGTGGGTCAGTCGTCTCCTAATGACTCAGCTCTGCTCCACATAGTTATCTGCTGCCAGGCCGTGAGCTCACACCGTTACCTCCACGCTGCTGTTTTATCGGCGACTTTCATCAATTTGTTTTGGAGGTGAAAGTGGCTTACTACAGAAAAACAGCCGCCCCCGCTGCTTCTCTTATAAAGTATTGTTTACTCATTTGTCAGGGGAGAGCGCGGCGGCCGTCTGACAGCGTGCTGATGAAAATAGTTTTACTCATGCAAGCAGTGCGGCCGCAAATAAAGTGCTGCATTGCCGGGCAATCGGACGGTGGAAATATAAATGTACTGTAGGTCTGCTTCGGCGCCGAGGTGCAGCCCCTCCCCTCGGCTGACCTTCCTCGCAGTTTAAAAGCCGTCCGTTTGTGATTTGCTGTGCCTTAAAATAATAATTTGCAATATTTTCCATATAAATAAACCTCTTTCCAATACCATAATGAGTCCACAGTAGATTGCTGATGTTGTTTTGTGAAGCCTACTCCACTGCTCTCTTTATTCTGCTGCACAGGACGTTATCGTCTTTGTGTTTATGGAAGCAACAATAGTAATTTGTCTGGTGTAAATATAAGGCAGCAGTATTTAATAATAGATTACACCAGGCCTGCAGTAAATGCAAAACACCAGAGCAAGAGAGTCCTGATCACCAACGGTGTCGTCAGGGTCCTGGGAGGGTTCTGCACATCCTTCTCCTCCAGGGTCACAGGTTCACAAACACAACATCCAATCAGAACGAGGGAGACAAGGGTGTGTGTGTGTGTGTGTGTGTGTGTGTGTGTGTGTGTGTGTGTGTAAATAGACATATAGAAGAGTTTGTGTTTGCACTGAGTGGAAAGTTCAGTGGCTGTGTCCCTACAGACGCTGTGAGTGCTGCTGAGACGGCGTCCGAAGTGTTAAAGACGACCTCTGAAACAGATGCAGAACAACTCTCTCATCATTTATTCATCCCTGCAACACTTACTGTCTCTGAGTTCACACAGTATAATCTCTGTTTTTCTATTCATAGTCGAACATGAAGCTCCAACTTCACAGTCTTCACACTTGGCTGCTTTCATCAGTCTCAGGACACAACTGGACAGCCGAGACACATCCAGTTCACACCTGGTGTTTAACACCTTGTGTTCACACGTCACTACGACAACATCAGGACCGCACAGTTATTACATAACAATTTGCCCATTGGAGGATTAATAAAGTTTATCTTAAAGGGAACCCCGACTGTAATGACATGTTTGCTCTATATGATTCACTTTGCTGCCAGTAACATAAGCATAGGATCTAATTGTCAAAAATAATTTCCAGTTTTTATATTTTTGTAGAAATATTTTTTGCATGGAGGTCACCATGTTTGTTTACGTCACAATGCATTCTGGGTATGACGTCAAATGGTTGTGGTACTCGGCTGACCGGTGTTTTGAGCTGTAGCGGCTAACTGTTAGCAGCGATGAACTCGGTTCAGCCCTTTTAATTTGAGCCGCAGCGGGACCAAAGACATGAGGGAAGTGAAGATGACTCCCTCAGTGAAAATGGAGAGGAAATTGAACGCGAGGAAGCGAGAGTTGGTCATTGTCGATGGTGTCTCTGTGGCCGCTGCTCCGCGATGGTGACTGACTGAGGGAGTCATCTTCACTTCCCTCATGTCTTTGGTCCCGCTGTGGCTCAAATTAAAAGGGCTGAACCGAGTTCATCGCTGCTAACAGTTAGCCGCTACAGCTCAAAACACCGGTCAGCCGAGTACCACAACCATTTGACGTTATACCCAGAATGCATTGCGACGTAAACAAACATGGCGACCTCCGTGCAAAAAATATTTCTAAAAAAATATAAAAACTGGAAATTATTTTTGACAATTAGATCCTATGCTTATGTTACTGGCAGCAAAGTGAATCATATAGAGCAAACATGTCATTACAGTCGGGGTTCCCTTTAATGAGAGGAGCTCCAGCTGCTGTTAGCACACTTAGCACAGTTAGCACAGTAAAAAGAGAGGCGATGGTAAAAGATTCATGAGCTATTGAACATGTTTGCAGTGTTTCAGGTGAGAGGATGAAGAGGTTTATGAGCTGTAGATGTGAGCAGGACAAGATGAAGGAGCCTGAACACCAGGAAGCAGCAGCTTTCTGTTCTGTCCTCATCTGAGACGTGTCAGGACGCCTGTGGTCACATGTGTCCAGACCACCTCCACATGTGCTTTGACTAACCCGAAACCCAAGACGATGAAAGTAGCGAAGTGTGAACACATAACTTCCTGTCAGGTCTGAGGATGTGGTGCTTATGTTTAAAATGATTTGTGATATATTTCAGCTTTTTGAGGAGTCCCTCTGGCCTGGTCTGGGTTTGTCCTCTTTCAGTGTGGACAGCATGATAGTCATGTGGTGCAGACCTGAGGGTCTTCCAGCTCCAGCTGCAGGACAGATGTTGACACTGTTGTGCTGTGGTCAGAGGTTCACAGGTGTGTTTCTGTCTCTGGCTGCACCTCCAGCTGCTGGTAGATGAGGAGTGGAGTGTGTGACACCTTCAGCTGCTTCACTGGGTCTGGTGTTTGGTTCTGTGGTTGGTGTGAGGTTGTGTTTGTCCTGCCACCATCTGATCCCTGTCCCCCCGTCCGACTCCTTCATCCACAGCGTTTGGGTCCGAATATTTTGTTCATCTGTCTCTTGATAGACTTACTGGTTCATCCAAACTTTGTTCATGACATGTACAGCGTTTCCTTTTTCTTCTGATTCACACTAAGAAATGTTGGGTTGTTTTAACCAGAGCTGGTCAATATTGGACTGACTACAGTGAGTTTAACCCAGTGAGATGGGCTGATTTTACCCATTTCATCATTTTTATCCAACATTTTATTGTGTTTTAGGGAAGAACATTTTGGGGGAATTACTAAATGTTTGGTAAAAATGTTGAAAAAAATCTGTTTCTGTGGCTTTGCCGCAGTGAAGCTTTATATGAATGAATATGAAAAAAATGAGACAATTGTCTGCAATTTTTTTTGTTTGTCTTTTTTAGTTACAAAAATGGCGCTGCTCTGTGGGCCACAGGGACGGGGCTCTCACTGCTCTTTGTTTTGATGTGTTTTTAGTTGTAATGTTTGTGTGTTGCAGTGCAGCTTTTTGGTTTTGTCTTCGACAAATAATCTTAGTTTGCTAAGATAAAGTGAAGTGAAGTAAAAACTATAAAATAATGGGTAAAAACAACAAAATTTAAGTAACAACTGTTTGGCTACCACACTACAAAATGTTATGTGAAAATTAACACTGTCAAACGATTAAAGTTTTTAATCAGATTAGTTACAGGGTTGTCTGGGTTGAAATTGATTAATCACAATTAAATATCCTTTCCTGTTATTCTATATTAATCGTGTTTCATTTTGGTTGGTTCTGCTTCCTGTCACCACAGGATTAACTGTCTATTTGTGCATCAGTAACGATGACTCCATCTGGACAAACTGCCTGAAATGTGAGACGTTCAGAGTCATTCTGTGCTGCAGATGGATTCATTGCTTTAAAATTATTAATCAGAATAATCATGATGATGGATTGATCATTAATGCATTTTGACAACTCTAGTTAAAACAATTCAGTACTGGGTAAAAATAATTAAATACTGGTTGAAAAAAAACCTACAAAATCTCCTGTAAAAACTATAAATATTAAACAAAAACTACAATCTGTAAAACAGTTAAATATTGAGTAAACTTTATGCTGAGTTAATTGAACTGAGTAAGATAGGTTGTTTTTGTCCGCTGGATAAAATACTGGATAAAAACAAGAAAATATAGCATTAAAACAACTAAAACAACATCTATAATAGAAACTAAAAACCCACATCCACAGGACTGCAGCTGGTTTTGGTCCAGACTTCCTGTGCTGGTGTGAACCTCAGCTGTGCTCGTCCTCCCTCCTGTGAATGTCCCTGATGTCTGCAGGTGTTTCACCAATAAACTGAAATAAAATCCCACGGTAGCTCTCAGTCCTGATCAGCAGGGAACAACAAGACGAACGATGCTGCTGCCGCTCCATAGATCAACACATGACCCGGTCCTGCTGTGTTTTCCCGGCCACTCAGCACTATCCCTCACTTATTGGCAGGGTATCCCCGCTCATTGATGTCCAATCGGGCCGCTCGTCGATCACGCCCTCGGTGGGGTGCTGCATGCATGTGTGTTTATAGGGATCAGACCAGCAGTTTGGTCTTGTTGCATTATAAACAGAAACAGAAATATAGCAGTAAGACCTTTTAGTGTGAAATGACCCTGCAGTTTACCTCAGGACATCAACAATCAATGCTCTCCTGTCTGTGTTTTCACTCTGATTCAATCAGTCCAGAGGAACCCAGCAGCAGGTTGTTTCCTGCCCTCATCACTGAACTCCTGTGTTTTTAATCACTGAAACCCTTCTGCAGTGCTGACTGACAGACTGAAGCAGGTTTGACTCATGGATAACACCGGTACATGTCTGTGGCTGTTCATGGCGACAGGGGAGGAGATTAGATTAACGCTGGAGAGTGAACAGGTCCTCTGCTGATGGACAACAATGGGACCTTATTTTGGAAAAGATCTGAACAGTCATCAACAGCAAAATACAAATCATTTATTGAATTGTGCTATGAATTGTGTGTAGTTTACATTCATTTAACTACTTCCTCCCAAAGCTGTTTTTGACCATTTCCATCTGAAGCCTCGGTCCCAACCGGACGGATACATTTAGGAATCGTGTGTCTGTGGGAGTCGTGGAGGTCGCAGAGGTAAATGAGTTACGAGGGCATCATGAGGAGACGGTGTGAGTGTGTCCTGTGAGGCACGAGGGCGGCGTCAGATGTCCTCGCCAACAGAAGTTAACGGCAGTCTTGCGGCAGGTGCACATCACTCGCACTCACGACATACAGAAGGAGCAGACCGCATGGCGAAACTGCGATGCCTGCGTGTCCGCTGCACTCCACATGCACAGGAAACTCCCGCCATGCGTCCTCCTTGTGATTATTGTGCATCTTTCACCAATGGCTTGTTCCCATGGCCACAAAAAAACGCAAACGCTGTACTCCCTCTGCACGTCCTCACCAAAATGCGGGACCTTGTAGAGTTTGTTGGTCATGATCAACATCCTGTGTACGTACTAACAGGGGGTCTACAGGCTCCAAATTTCACAAGATGCCTTTTCTTGGTCTCTGAGTTTGTTGTAGTTTTTTGCACAGCCTGTAGAGGGAGGTCGGCTGGTTGGGCCTGAGGTTTGAAATGACACGTCCAAAGTTTATCAGTAATTGTTCAGAAGCTGTTGGGCCTAGATGCACAATATGGAAAGTGTCTATGGAAAGGTAACACTTGGTAGAAAAAGTTTTATTCTTTTCTTGCCGAGAAAAACCTTTTCATTAGCGTTGGTAAACCAAACGTCAGGATGTAAGGATGAACTGGATCTGCTCTACAACATCACACCTGCAGCTTCTCCAAACTGATGTTCAATAAGTACTGTTATATATATACTGTATTTGCAATGTCAGTCTCCTTGATCAGCATTCAGTGGTCCAATCAAAAAAAAACAACAAATTTGTCGTGTTGTCTTCTTGTGGACTGTGTGAAAATAATTAGGACTAAAAACTTAGACTTTAACTTAAAGTTTACAGCAGATTTGAATTAATACTGGTCTTATTTGAAAGAGGAGGATGTCCTCAGTAGTTCTATAATATGTGGTGACCCACTGCAAGTAATTCAAAGATTAATTGGAAGCAAATTTCTAACTAATTTGAGAGAATATAATTTTGTGTAAATTTACGACTTTAATCTCAAAAAATACTTATTAGTGCGTAGAGTTATGGCTTTAACTTCTGAGAGTTTTCCGTCATTAATTCACAACTTTATTGACAGAGAAAATCCAAGTTTTTTGTGCAAATCCTTCACTTGATTCTCAGAGAAAATCCAATTTTTTTGTGCAAATCCTTCACTTGATTCTCAGAGAAAATCCAAGTTTTTTTTCTTAGAAATTCACAATTTCAGTTTTAAAGAAGATTATTTTTTTCTCTCATGAATTAACCAACTTAATTTCAGCAAATGTTCAAGTTTTTTTGCAAATTTAATCTTGGAGAATATTTCTCCTTGTGCTCCATGAACCAGCCTTAAACAACAGGACACAGCAACAAACTGCAGACTGCAGGTCCCAGCCAGCTCCTACAGACAGTAACCTACTGCAGCCACAAGAGGGCAGTAAATTACATCCTGTAGAAAAGTCTTTTTTATCATACATGTATGACTAATCTCACAAAATATCCCCCAGTATATTTACTGCTCCCGCGATATTTACAGCTTTAGTGGACGTGAATGCTCCTGTGCGCAGACACAAACAGGACAGCACTGACTGCTACGATAGCTGTGAAGCTAACGTCCAATGATAACCGTATAACTCACTTCAGCCACAAGAGGGCAGTAATGTACCTCTCAGATAATTTTTTTTTCTTGTGAATTGACAATCTTAGAAAATATCAAAGTTTTTTGCATAAGTGTTTGACTCTAATCTTAGAAAATGTTCAAGTTATTTCTCACAAAATGCAAGGCTTTAATTGAAGAATATATCAGCTTTATTATCTCATATACAGCCCCACCCCCACCAGGAATTCTGGGCCCCATGAAAATAATTCACACTGGGCCCCTCTTGTCACCACATCTCTAGGACCTAACCCATTAAAACCTTTACATAACCCCAGCTCTGAAGGCTCACAATCTTGCTTCTTATACTTCAATACTACCAGTGCCATATTTACTGCTATGTACTGTTGAACATGCAACAGTCTCCACACAGTGTGCAATTCACTATTTGATGCAACATAAAAATTCTGAAACATAAAAATGTGCTGAAGATCATCTGTTACAGTCCCAATGTCATTTGTATCGTAAAATAAAAAATTCTTCTAACATTAATGAAAGAAAAAAAACTTAAATATACGTTAACTTTTCAATCAATGAAAACTGCACATTTTTTAACTTAGCTTAATACCAATAAATGAACAACACTAACTCCTACAGAGCACTGACCCCAGTTACCTACAGGTCTGTATCACCACAATACATTATATACATCCAGTTATACACAGTTTTTATTTCATAATGATCATTATGTGGAAAAATAAATTTAATTTCTGACCAAATATGCTCACTTCTAGTTCCAAACAACCAACATGGTCACGTTCAAATACCAGAACTCTTTATCTAATGACCTGTGGAAAAAAATGTATTGACTGAGTATTTCAGTATTGAAATGACCATTTTTAAATGTTTTCTGGAGCCAGCATCTAGTGGTCATCGGTGGTATTGCACTTCAGCATCGGCCTCCTGCTCGGTCCATGTCTATATACCGTCTGTGGCTGCACTGCACATTGTCCTGGTGCTGATGTGAAGAGGGCTGCTGCCGAGGACCAAACTCAGCGACGATAAATAAATGTTTAGGGAGACAGATCTCTCACACTCAAATTCTCAAATTAAATACAGCATAAAAATGCATATTGAACATTTTTGTTCAGGCCACACAGCTCTTTAGAGAAAGCAAAACAACTCAACCAAGTGACTTCCACCTGATAATGACTAATGAATGATTATTACATTTGCATAACATTTGCCTGCATCATGAGAAAGTGGTACAGTGAAAGCTTTTTTAAATCCAAATGGCTGGAGAGACAAGAGAGAACAGCATTTAAAGTAGGTGCAGCAGACGATTTAATGACGACATCAATCAGCCGTTCACAGTGTGTGTGTGTGTGTGTGTGTGTGTTTGCAGACATTACCTAAAGCACTTCACAGGCCTATACAACACAAAACAATAGCATGTTAAAAAAGGCCCGATAGCTTTATGAAGTGTTCATACTGTTGCCTAATTCACATTTTAATATTGTTGTGAAAATTCATTTCTGTGTACGTGGTGCGGTTCTTATAATGTGGTTAGTATATTATCAGCTTATAATGCTGAGTGTATACAGAGCTGCCAGTATGACTTGTAACACTATTACTGCTGCAGTTCCTCTTGGATAAGTCAAAGCAAATAAATAAATAAAGCAGTTTCACCTGATGGAAAGATCCAGCATGGTTATATAACATGGATTCATATTGACAAGTTCCAGCAGCACTTGAAGAGAGTCGACCAGACCATCAGGTCCTGAGTGGTGGGAGTGGCTACTTCACATCATAGCTGCCTCGTAAATGAACAAGCTCACCCCATGTGGTGACACTTCAGGTACATTCTGCAGTAATCAGATTACTTTAATGCCATATATATGAGAAACATAGCTTGTATAATGGAGGTAAGGGAAAAGGGAATTAGCTTCAGAATCAACTATTGATGAAATAATCAGTTAAATAAAAAACACCTCAGTAAAACTAAGGATTTATTGATTAGAAGTAGAAAAATAGCCGGCTGTCAGTATGGGTTCAGTGGCCGTCTAAAGTAATATACTACAGCTAGTGGACAGTGGACATCATATCCAGATATGGTCACTTCTGGCTCCAACCAACCAACATGGCCACGTTTAAAGGCCGATCCCTTCACTTCAAAACTGGACGTCACAAACCAACAAGTGACGTCACACTTGATTTCTCTGTTTCTATGAACGGTCTGTGATTTACATCCTCTGTCTGTCAGGGAAACTCCAAACTATTTAAATCTGTGGTTCACCACCACAGAGCCGTCAGAGCAGAGGTCAGGCAGCGGTCAGCAGGATGCTGAGCTGTGAGCCCGGGCAGTGGAGCAGCTGATGGAGGCTGTAGTGGGACCTCACGTCTGTAACCAGGCTCTAATGTGACAACAGTTATTCTGAAGATGACTTCATGAACTTCCTCCTCCTTCAGCTGACCACCAGCTACAGGGAGGAGGGACTGTCCTCTGTCATGGAAACGGCACCAAGGCGAGTCGAGTAGAGCCACTACGCTGCCATGTGGTGCAAAACAGTGTGTGTCATTCTGTAGTGCACTGACCACATTTGATTGATGAGCATTGTATGAGAAAACACTCTCCCTCAAGCCACCAAAAAAAATAAATAAATAAATCAGATTGATGTATTTTGGTGTATTTAGTATGTCTGCCCTTTAAAGTCAGACAATCTCTTTAACAGCAATCTCCAGTATAAATACAAAAAACAAGTACACTGTGGGTCAATGTCAGCCCTGATTGACATTAGAGGTATTAAGATGGCTGGCAGGTTGCAGCGTAAGCTTCACATCATGCTGTTTTCACTCATTCTCCAGTCTATTTTATTTTCCTCTCAGCCTTAAAGTCTGTGTTCTGTCTGGAGTTCATCCTGTTCAAGTCAATTATTGCTTCTCTTTCTTTGAGAAAGCAAATGAATCCTCTTCCTCCTGTCTCCCTGTTTCTATCCAGCCTGTTAGAAGAACCACTCATGTTAAAGAGCAGCTACAAAGTCACTATATGTGTGTGTGTGTGTGTGTGTGTGTGTGTGTGTATGTATGTATGTATATAATCGTGGAAGAAATTATTAGACCACCCTTGTCATCAATAACAATGGTTATGCAATCAAGTACTAACTCCTGTGTGCATCATGTAACTAAAAGAGACAGAGAAGAAAACAGTGAATACCTAAAAGTACTGTGTGTTTCTGGCAGTACACTGTCACAGCTATTGATGGGAGAACTTCAGTGACTTTGGTTATTTTCAAGAAATCCATGGAAATGTCAGATATCAGCTCTTAATTTCATAATATGTATAAAAACTGTGCTCTCGCCCTCCTGGGTGGTCTGGTGTGTCCTTCAAGCTCGGGTCCTCCACCAGAGTCCTGAGAGCCTGAGGGTTCTGTGCAGGATCTTAGCTGCTCCTAGGACTGTGCTCTTCTGGACCGAGGTCTCTGCCCCTGCCCCTAGTGCCCCGATCACCAATGGCATATATATATATATCCTCTGTGGTTTGTTTCCTTGTCTTCTTCTTCTTCTTCTTCTTCCTCCTCCTCCATGTTATGGCTGTTGTCAAACGGTGCTACAGCTCCTCCAAAATCCAAAATCCAGTTTAATCCAGTGTTAAAACCTGAAGGCTCTGTGTAGATCCAGGCTTTGACTATAAACTGGGTGGAAACATGGCGTCACAAAGATGGCGGCCTCTGTGAGCGAGCAGCCGTTCCCGATGTAGATATAAAGGCTCAGTCTGAGGAACAGAAACACTGCCCTTGTGTTCATCAGCTTATCACTCACTAGTGAAAACACAGTTATTAATAATATATCCCACTGTTGTTCCTGTAAGGAGAAGCAGCCTTATGTTTTCTTGTGTATTCACTTTTTTCTTCAAGTACACGAGCTGTGTCACCTCACAAAGTGATCAACTTGTGATCTTGTGATAACTGCAGTAACATTAACTGTACGCATGGTGTGTTGTCTTTAATAGTGGTGATACCGGGGGTTGTCTGTGTTTGTTTTTCTCATTGTGTAGTTTTCTTAGTTTTCTTGTTTTTAATGTTTGGTAAGAGATGGCAAACAGTGTCAGATTGTAACAATAGGAGGATCTGATTTTTTTCTTGTTTGAAGTAGTAGGAGTGGTTGAAAGTGTCTCTGTGTTTTATTCTCATTGATTTTGTGCGAGAATAGAAAACGTTGTGATCGTTGTCCCGCTGCAGCAGAGCTGGTGATATCTGGATCTGATGTCATGTTGCTGATGGGCGTTCATTCAAGTAAAAAGAAAATAACAAGTAGAAAATGCACCACTTAACATCAAAATATACCCGCTAGCAAACCGTTTGTTGTTTAATTTAATTTAGTTCAGTTTATTGCATTTATTTGTACAATCTCATTAAATTTGTACAAAGAGAAGAAGAAATGTACCAGAGTTATCTACCAGATCATTTCCATTTGTTGTCCCTGAGCAGGCAGATGAAATTAATACAAATGCAATTTTGAAATACAGTTACAGCCTAAAAGTCATAGAGCTAAGTAGTCATACGGACAATACTTTGCAACATGTGTAAATGATCAACAGGACAGAATTAAAACATCAATAAATACAGAAGAGGTTTCAGTCTAATGCTCCTTAAAAAAAAATCCACCTGAATAAAAAAACCTCACAGTATTTCTGAAGTGTCCAGGAGTGTTTTCTGCTCCTCAGTCTCAAATTAAAAGTCTTATTGTGAAAAACCAGAACATCCTTCAGGGGCTGGACTCTCCCCACAGCTGACCTTGAAGCTCTGATGATTTCAGCCATACACAGGTTTTCACTGTGAGTTACATTCAAGCATTTGAAGTCAAATTTCAATATGAAAGTTCAACAATTATATTTACACAATGCACAGTAGTGATGCTGTTCCCATGGTGCCTCTGGCTCCTTTTTGTCATGTTGATTTCCAGACACTGGCAGTAACACAGCCTGCTGCCATTTCACAGATAATCTATTGGAATATTAATGATGTAAAATGTAGTTGTTGTCTTCATCAGTCTGAGCTGCAGAAGGTAACAGGCCTCATCTGAGACTTGATTTGGAGGCAGGACTTTATTTGTAATGGCAGATATTAAACTGCAGTTCAATGAACAGCAACAGAGGCTCCAAAAGTAACAAGTCCCTGTGGACGTCTATGGTAAAATGTCCAACTTTACAGTAGAAATAAACACATTGTTTACAGCCTGAGATCAAACACTGCCAAAAAAGACTGATTCACTGTGAACAAAATCCATTTACATCACAGACTGTATCTACAAATGAAGAAGTGAGTGGAGCTCAAACTTCAATCCTGAAGTGCAATACGCCCAAAATTGGTAGATTCAAAAATCCTCATTTTCAATCCTGAAATATTCAGTCAATACATTTTTTCCACAAGTCGTTCTGATGTCATTAGATAAAGTCGACTCTTCTCCTCAGTGATCTGGTCCCTCTGAAAATCATGGATCATTAAGGAGATATCAGGCTGACAGAAGGGGCGGTGCTAGGGGCGGGGTTAGCTGGATCAACAGGTCTGGTGGTGCTGAATCCCAGTCTCCTACACATTGGGTAGCATCCTGGGGTTAAAAGCTCAGACCCACCTGCTCACTCCTCCCTTCATATCCAAATATGGTCAATTCTGGATCCAAAGAAGCAACATGGCCACATTCAAATACCAAACTCCTGACTTCAAAATGTGACGTCACGCTAGCTTCGTCCACGTCTACATCCAGTCTGTGCTGTGGAAACATCCATCATTAATTTCATTTATATTTTGTATTTACTGTCTGTGGTGTGATGTAACATGGACGAAGATGTTTAATAGGTGGAAACCAAAAACAGAGCTACAAGAGCGAGTATGAAGGACTTGTACACACACAACTCTAAAATGAAAGCAAATGTTGAGTGTAAATATGCATCTGTTCACCATAGCAACCCTGAAAGGGAAGATGTTAGCGCTGTGTTCGACCCACATAAATCAGAACAACAGCAGCATTCACACCACTTCAGTTCACATGATAGGTCTAGAGGCTGCTACAAAAGGAAAGGAGTGCTGGGGAATAATATTATCTAGGTGTGTTTCTCTTTTAAACATAAAAGAGCTAAACCTCTTGAGCAAGCTTTCATTTTATTATTGGCAAAGAGTGAGTACAGCATAGACAAACCTAGAAATGTTCCTTAAAGTGTTAGCCTTTGCCAAAGTATATTATGCAGCTCTTAATTTAGTGCAGAAAGTTCTGCTTAGTGCCAGCGAGCTACTCTTGATCAAAGTCATTAGTCACTTGATTTGGACTCTTTGCTGCTGAATAATTGAGGCTGTGAGAGGATAAAGGATTTGACTAGGCCGGCTCACTAGTGGAGAGAAATAAAGAGAAGTCCCCTCTTTGAGAGAGAGAGACATCAGGAGGAAGGCAGGAGAGTAAATTAGAGAAAGATTGAGAGGGAGGGAGTGAGGCTCTGATTTATGCTTTGTCTGCTCTGTCCACCACGGTGCTGATGAAACATTTAACACTATAATATCTGTGAAACCACCACCCACGTTTTGGAGAGAAAAGTATGAATAACTCCACCCGTCCCTCCTGCAGCTTGTTTCACCGCCATTTCTACGTTTTTTTCTTTTTAACTTAAGGCCATTCATTCAGAGCTGCGGCACTCAGACTCCTCTGGGGAGTGCGGTTCACCTTGTAAGCATATTTCAAAAAGATAATAGTGCTTTGATTCATGCTTTCTAAGATGATGTAATATACAATAATCTGTTCCCGTCTTTTGTATTTGTTTTCATCTAATGTGTTCGGCTTCTGATTTATACCAGCAATTCATACACTTATGAAACATTTTCTGAATACAGGACGTGGAAATCTGTTGAATACTCTTCATCAGTGTATAAACAGGAGAGAGAGTCTGAAAAACATTTCATCAGAGAAGAAAAAGACTTTAAACAGTTGTGTTGGTCTGAAAGCAGATTTCATTTTTGTAAATTAATGACAAGTAATGAACAACTTTTAAAGCTTGGATTGGGTTCATCACACAATCTAGAAATATTTCAGTCATTCATCAGCCGGCTATCTATCTCTTTCATTACCATTAAATTATTCAGATATTTCTACTGTTTGAACCTATTCTCCATTATTTATTTATTACTTTTAGCCACCCCTTTCATTATAGTTTCAGCTAGCTATTTATTACTTACAGTCTTGACTTGAAGCTAAGTATTTTTTTTACTTTTACTTAACTACACAATGCACGTTTGAGCTAATTTATTTATTTATTTATTTTTACTTTTTATCTAAGTGTTTGTTTTTATTGTAGAAGCTACCTGTTCAGTACTTTTAGGAAGCTATTTAATCAATGGTTTAGCTAACTTTAGCTAACTATTAAACCCAGTCTTTTAGCTATCTGTTTATCACTTATCGTAAATTATTATTTTAGCTACCTGTTAAGTACGCTTAGCTAATGATTTAATCAGTTGTTCTAGCTAACTGTTATTAGTTTTAGTTAAATATTAAACCCAGTCTTTTAGCTATCTGTTTATCGCTTATCGTAAATTATTATTTTAGCTACCTGTTGATTACTCTTAGCTAATGATTTAATCAGTTATTCCAGCTAACTGTTATTAGTTTTAGCTACATATTAAACCCAGTATTTCAGCTATCTCTTTATCACTTTTTGTAAACTATGTAGCACAATATTTTAGCTACCTGTTGATTACTCTTAGCTAATGATTTAATCAGTTATTCCAGCTAACTGTTATTAGTTTTAGTTACATATTAAACCCAGTATTTCAGCTATCTCTTTATCACTTTTTGTAAACTATGTAGCACAATATTTTAGCTACCTGTTGATTACTCTTAGCTAATGATTTAATCAGTTGATCAAGCTAACTGTTTATGATTAGAATCAGAATGAAGGATTTGTTCATTCATCTATCTTCTTTAGAAATATGAGCCGTGTCCCACTGCGGTGACACAGCAGTTATTGATCTAAGAGACTTGTGTTGTGTTACTGTCACAGGGTTGTGCTTCAGAGATAAAATAACATTGCACAGTTGGAGTAGATCCCACTGAGAAAAATGCAAATGTGGGCTGTATTTAATTAAAATTATGTGTAGAAGCCTTCTTCATGCTGCCACAGTTGTTTGAGGTAAAATGTATGAAATGAAAAAGAAGTACTGATGAACTCCTGAAATGTTACTTTAATGTTTGTTTGTGTTGTTTATGCTGTAGCATTAGACAGGATTTTAGCTGCAGCTGCATGGGGACAGTAGAGTTCTCCTCTCCAAAGCATCAGATTAGCTGAAACTCACCCTGAACTCTATTTCTGTGCTTCACTGTATGTGCACTTATAGCTTTTCAAATCCATATATAAATAAAGTTGCCTCTGTTGCTTGCACCTGAGTGTCTCTTGGCACGAGGAGCTCACACACCAGCTGGGTGGGTAAACATCAACGTGCTGTTTAAAGATTACTGATGAACTGAAGATCTGCACACTGTTACCTCTCACTGACATTTAGAGCTGACAGTGTGCAGAGTTGCCACATCAATTAATCAGACACTGTAGATGGAAATGGTGGGGCTCAAACATTAGGCCAATGCACAAGTTCAAAAAAGTGCAATACCACCAAAAAACTCCAACTGACTTCAATTCAAAAATGATCATTTTGGTTGTCACACTTGCTTCATCCATTTCTATACACAGTCTATGGTGGAGACCAAGAACAGAGCTACAGCAGTGTGGATGTCGGACTTGTATCCATGACTCTTTAAAGGAAGGTAGAGTGTAAATGAACAAGTTTACAAGTATCCCCTCAGAAAGGGAGGATGTGCGCACTGTGTTTGACCCACAACATCAGTTTACTGCAGGTTTACCAGATGGAGATTGACAATAATTGTATCAAAACCACTTTATCAAAGATGTACAGTTGGTGAGAGTCTGGATTAGTAAAGGTATCTAGCTGTGTGTCTGCTTAGGATTTTGTGCAGCATGTTGGTTTGAATCAGTTTGGTTGGCAGGTTAGCTTCTCTTGTACTAACACACACAGGTGGATCCTTAAAGTCGCACTGAAACAGTACTTTGAGAGGAGACTGTATCATGACGTATGTAGATGGGATTACAAATCATGGTTTGTCTCCAAAAAGAAGAAGTCACTACACCTGCTGCACCTTCTCCTTCATGATAAACCAGAACACAGCTGCTGTAGGTCGGAGCTGACACCTATAGAATCACAGGAGTGCCATAATAAATAGGAAATAAATGTGGAAATATAAAGAGAATCAATAAAAGAATCAATATTAAAAAATAAACAAATGTAGCAATATTCTATTTCCATTTTGCTTTTTCCATTTTGTCTTTGATTTTTCCATTTGCCTTTTGCCTTTGCCTTTACTTCATGGCTCAAGCTGTCAATCAAATGGCTGTAGGCGGGTCTTTCTGTCCAGGGTGACTAGTCCATACCTGATCACACTATTCCTGCTGGACAGTGGTAGCTCTGTATACGTGTTAGCTCTTAGTGCAGGCGACAGGAAGCAGCGTCACGGACAGGAAGTAACGTCTCTTTCACGGCGTTAATCATAAATGTCCCGCGAATGTCCGAAAACATACAATGGAGTCATCAATTTCTAAACAATCGTGTGATCAGGTATGGACTAGTCATCCTGGACAGAAACACCCGCCTACAGCCATGTATTTATTATTGATTCTTTTATTGATTCTCTTTATAGTTCTACATTTATTTCCTATTTATTATGGCACTCCTGTGATTCCATAGACACCATCCAGACATTTGTTTATCGACATGTTCAGTGACGCTCTGTAACTCTGTAACAAGATGTTTCTGGTATCTTGGCTAATATCAGTCAGAATCCAACCCAACACTTTACAGTTTGTTACAGAACTAACTAATGATACTAACTACTGATCACTACCACTGCTGCTACTACTTCCTGTCAGTGTTTCCTGGGAATCTGAACTGTGCTGCTGACAGCAGGCTGATTACTGCTACAACTGTGACATTCATTTGTTACTTCCCATCCTCATCTTATTACATAATTAATCTACACCTTTATTATTAATATGATTCTGTTACTGATATATCTGTATTTTATCTTATCTTATTTTATTTTCTGTAGGAATTTATAAGTGTACATTTATCTTATCTTATCTTATCTTATCTTATCTTATTGATTGACAGGTGGATGAAATGACACTATTGGTTAAAATTGCTCTGGGCAAGATGATGAAGATATAAAAACAAATTAAATTTTTCTCATTTGTTTGTGTAAGACCGTTAAGTAGGCTACTTAGACAATACATCAAGCAATGTGATGTAAAAGGATTGAAAAGACATTTCCCCTTTCAGGTGGACTTCAAAGTCTTGCAGTAGATCCTACTAATAAAACCATCTGCTGTCTGTGGAGTGTTCTGAAAGCAATCATTATACATTGACATGTGTAAAGCCATTAATGCAAAAATCATTTGGTCACCATGGTAACTGGTATGCACATCAGCATGTGAGCATGTGCCCTGATCAGACAGTCAGAAGCGGTCGGTTTGTATCCGTGGATCTAAAACCACAGAGCGACCCCAACAGTAATCAGTGCACAGTTAAAAAAGAAAATTCTCCTTCTTTCTGTTTCAGCCTCATTATTTAAATCGTAAGATCGATTTGTAGCTGACAGCAAGAACCTGCTGATAATGTGCATAATCAGTTACTTTTGTCCTGGGCTCTGTGTGCCACCAGACAACATAAATAAAAACTTTAAGAAACAGGAATTATTCAGCAGCTGGTTCACAGTGAAACAGTACGACACCAGAAACACCCGAAAATAAGAAACTCATTTACAGTCCTTCTTGTAACACAGCTCTGTGCCGGCCTCAAAAACACTACTTGGTGGTGAAATTACAAAAGGAGGGCAACAAGCTCGGGCCAATCTGACAACAAGACATACAGTATGTATTATATACTTTAAAAAAGAAAGAAAAACAAGTAAAAATGGGGAAATAATAAATACTAAAGTTTTCAATAAAGTGTGTAATTTTTGGCTTTTTAATTTTTAATGAAGAACATTTACGTGTGTGAAAACCAAAACTAAAAGAAACATGTTTATTGATGATTTTTGTTGTGCAAACCTCCATAATTATACAAGATGTAAATCTGTGTCAAATACAGAACCAGTTTACAGTTAATTTACACTAACTGTATAAACCTTTAGAAAATGTTACAGTGTTATACTTGTGTTGTTTTTAAACAGGAAATGTAATGCTAATTCACAGTTTCAGTTTTTTTGTTATGTCCGACACACAAATCCACTTCACTTTCTCCTCACCTGTAATGGACTGGTTCCTGCTTTAAATGGCGTTCAGTCACTTTAGTGGAGTTTTAATGAATAAATGTAAAATTGTGTCTTTCTTGTCACTTTCAGGGAAGAACTTTATTTCTCCCAAATCAGATTTTTTGCTGAGATGTTTCAGTTTGAAGTCCTCTTGTTGACTCTGTGCTCTGTACCAGGCTGTGAAAGTGACTTCTGGGGTCCACACTGCAGTAACCGCTGTCAGTGTCGTAACGGCGCCAAATGCAACCCAATAACTGGCGCCTGCGTCTGCACCGACGGCTTCCAGGGATGGCGCTGCGAGGAGCCCTGCGACTCCGGCTTCTACGGCAAAGACTGCCTGCTGGAGTGCCAGTGCCTCAACGGCGCCACCTGCCATCATCAGACCGGAGAGTGCCTCTGTGCACCTGGGTACACCGGGGCCTTGTGAGTGGCTGATTATGAACGTACCACAGATAGAGATGTTGATGACAGGTTTCACAACAGCATATGGATTCTTTGAACATAGATGTGCAAATGATACAAAGTCTGCCACAATGCAACTTTGATTTCATGGTCAGACAACCGATTGTTGTCCAGCCACAGTATCAGTGTCAGCACTGGGCCCCTAAATGTTTCTCATTCAAATTATATTAGTAATTGTAATAGTAATAGTAGTGAGTTACACATTCAGTTTATCACACCTGATTTCAGTCTTCATAACCAAAGATGTAACTAAAGTCCAGTCTGATGTGTTTATCAATAATTGGTAGTCCTTGATTTGACCTTCTCCTAAATAAAAATAATTTCAGAGTATCAGTGTGTAGGATCCCGTATCATCTGTCCCAGGTTGGTCCACCTCCATCCTACAGGTGTGTGTAGGAACCTACAAAGGGAATGTAAACTGCCAAAGTTATTTCCTCCGACCACATGGAGCAGCCATAGTATCTCTAGTGATGAGTGATGAGACTTTAGAAACTGGATGCAGAGTTTAGTCTGTAAATGGCAGCTCCGAGCTTCATGAAAGATACACAGTATTTCAGTTCTGCATTGTAGCAGTCAGCTAGCTGCATGCTGACACAGGGTATTATATGGTTTCATTCATTTGAAACATTAAAGATCGGTCAGTAATGAAATGATCCACAGCAAAATGTCTGGTCTCTCTGTGCCCTCCAGTTGTGAAGAACCATGTCCTCCAGGTAAACATGGTTCTCTGTGTGAGCAGCGCTGTCCCTGTCAGAACGGAGGAACCTGCCACCACGTCACCGGAGAGTGTTCCTGTCCCGCCGGCTGGGTGGTACGAGCTGCCCCGCCTCCAAAACAGAACACATCATCATCCACAGAACAACATCTACAGAACATCAACCACAGAACAACATCATCCACAGAACAACATCATCCACAGAACAACATCTACAGAACAACATCATCCACAGAACAACATCATCCACAGAACAACATCCACAGAACAACATCATCCACAGAACAACATCCACAGAACAACATCATCCACAGAACAACATCTACAGAACAACATCATCCACAGAACAACATCATCCACAGAACAACATCCACAGAACATCAACCACAGAACAACATCATCCACAGAACAACATCCACAGAACAACATCATCCACAGAACAACACATCCACAGAACACCATCCACAGAACAACATCCACAGAACACCATCCACAGAACATCCACAGAACAACATCATCCACAGAACAACATCCACAGAACAACATCTACAGAACAACATCCACAGAACAACATCATCCACAGAACAACATCTACAGAACAACATCATCTACAGAACAACATCCACAGAACAACATCCACAGAACAACATCCACAGAAAAACATCATCCACAGAACAACATCATCCACAGAACAACATCCACAGAACACTATCCACAGAACAACATCCACAGAACAACACCATCCACAGAACAACATCCACAGAACAACACCACAGAACAACATCATCCACAGAACAACATCCACAGAACAACACCATCCACAGAACAACATCCAAAGAACAACAACATCCACAGAACAACATCTACAGA
>OOFC01017627.1:0-25265 GCA_900323345.1 Pseudochromis fuscus
TACTGGTTCTTGCCATAATATGTATTTTAACAGTTGTCCAATAGGACTTAACCTGACTTCTGTACAACACAACTGATGGTCCCAACCCCACTGATAAAGCAAGAAACTCCACTAATGAACCTGATAAGTCACAGCTGTGAAGTGGAAACATTTCAGGTGACGACCTCTTGAAGTTCATGGAGAGAATGACAAGAGTGAGCAAAGTAGTAATCAGACCAAACGGAGGCTGTTTGAAGAAACTAGAATATAAAACATGTTTTCAGTTATTTCACCTTTTTTAGTTCAGTACATAACTCCACGTGTGTTCATTCATAGTTTTGATGTCTTCAGTGAAAATCTACAATGTAAATAGTCATTAAAATAAAGAAGAAACATTGAATGAGAAGGTGTGTCCAAACTTTTGGCCTATAGTGTACATACAACGCTGAATATGCTTCAGAATTTACTCCAATTATTGTATATCAATATTCAAAAAGCCATATTTTCAGTAATAATAAAGATAACTCCATGAAATGTGCAGTATTCATTAATCACAAGCAAATACTCAAAATGGAAGTACATTTGTTGATAAATCTAACGAAAAGTATCATGAGCATCATGAACAACCATGCCAAATATTTACATGAAAAGTTCCCAGTCAGACATCTATCTTACACCCTGGACGCTTCCAGCTAGAAACTAATCATTACAAGTGTCAAAACTAAAAGAATATACAGAGTTAATTATTTTATTTAAAGAGAAAATATCAAAACCATCACAACCAACATAAGGCTCGAACTCAAAGCTCTATGGTTTTAAAACTAATGCTCTACTAACTGAGCTAATATGGGCTGATATGACGTCACACCATTATGCTGAAAGTAACGAATTCTCACGAGCAAGAATATCGCTGCTAAATCCCGTGGAAGCTGCTTTCATTCAGGTAAATTTGCAAAAATAAATAAACACAAGCAGGTGGACCTCCATGACGCATCCATATCGTCCATACACAATGCTACGCTAACGGGGGCCGAAATCTGTGAACAACATTAAACCTCTGTATTCACTGCATAATCAACAGCATCACATAGTCCTGCACGAGGACTTTTTTCTAAACGTTTTTAGCAAGGAAGATGAACCTGTCTACTGCCACAGTCCTGTTCATTTCACAGAGAGCAGCTCCTCTCCCACTCGGCAGCCTCTGTTTGAGGTGCTGCGGTAAGTTGGTAGCACTGCTAGCTTTAGTAACAACAGCTATCAAACACACTTTGCAGCGGCGTGCTGATTATTCTGTGTCTGACGCCACAAACCTGACTGCCATGTTGTTTGCGTATTAAGCGCGGCAGTAACGGGAGCACAGCGGAGAGCATTGGTGGTGCATGTTAAATAGAAAATCGATTTTGCTTAAAATAAATCGACCTAAACTACAAATTCGAAGTAATCGATAAGAGTTCCTGTCCCCCGTTGTTTTAACAGATTTAGTTTCCAGATAGACAAACTTAAAATGTTAGGCTGGCAGTAATGAAAAGAGAGTGAGACTCACCAATATCCACCAAAATTTGAAAACAATCTGAGAAGTCAAGGGAAATTCTTTTGATTCGACCAGAAATGACCCTACTGCCAGACAGCGTGGTGTACAACAAGCCACCAGAACAAGAGGAAGTCTTTGATCCAGTGGACTCTGGTGCTCTTTGTTAGGAATGTGAAGGGGAAGCAGAGCAGTCAGGACTATGTTCAGTGATCTGTAGAAGTGATGTAACTGTATATTAGTGCAAGGTCATGGTGATCTGCATCAGTGGGTGAGGGCACAGATTTTCCCTGACACATCAGGAGCTTTGAAGGACTTCAAATAAAAGTGTTAAAAATTTATGAAGCTATAAAGTGGCTGTTTACCCAGATGTTATACCTGTACCTGTTTGACATTATTGATCTAGATCGTAGTTTGTTAGTTTTGTGTCGACCAGGACGATGCACATGGGTGAACGTTACTGTAATGGTTCCAGAGGTTTCCTGGCAACCCACAAACAGTGGCTATAGCATCCAGTGCACGGGTTGAATCCAGGCTATGGTCATTTACTGCATGTCGTTCCCTCTTCTACCTTTTTGATCTCTCTCTCCACTGCTCAGCACACCTCAGCACAGCTCAGCACAGCTCAGCACAGCTCAGCACACCTCAGCACACCTCAGCACTGCTCAGCACACCTCAGCACAGCTCAGCACACCTCAGCACACCTCAGCACAGCTCAGCACAGCTCAGCACACCTCAGCACACCTCAGCTCAGCACAGCTCAGCACAGCTCAGCACAGCTCAGCACACCTCAGCACAGCTCAGCACAGCTCAGCACAGCTCAGCACAGCTCAGCACACCTCAGCACACCTCAGCACAGCTCAGCACAGCTCAGCACACCTCAGCACAGCTCAGCACACCTCAGCACAGCTCAGCACAGCTCAGCACACCTCAGCACAGCTCAGCACAGCTCAGCTCAGCACAGCTCAGCACACCTCAGCACAGCTCAGCACAGCTCAGCACAGCTCAGCACACCTCAGCACAGCTCAGCACAGCTCAGCACAGCTCAGCACAGCTCAGAACACCTCAGCACAGCTCAGCACAGCTCAGCACACCTCAGCACAGCTCAGCACAGCTCAGCTCAGCACACCTCAGCACAGCTCAGCACAGCTCAGCACACCTCAGCACAGCTCAGCTCAGCACAGCTCAGCACAGCTCAGCACACCTCAGCACACCTCAGCTCAGCACAGCTCAGCACAGCTCAGCACACCTCAGCTCAGCTCAGCTCAGCACAGCTCAGCACACCTCAGCACAGCTCAGCACAGCTCAGCACAGCTCAGCACACCTCAGCACAGCTCAGCACAGCTCAGCACAGCTCAGCACACCTCAGCACACCTCAGCCTCAGCACACCTCAGCACAGCTCAGCACAGCTCAGCACAGCTCAGCACACCTCAGCACAGCTCAGCACAGCTCAGCACACCTCAGCACACCTCAGCACACCTCAGCACACCTCAGCACACCTCAGCTCAGCACACCTCAGCACACCTCAGCACAGCTCAGCACACCTCAGCACACTCAGCACAGCTCAGCACAGCTCAGCACAGCTCAGCACAGCTCAGCACACCTCAGCACACCTCAGCACACCTCAGCACACCTCAACACATCTGCTGTTTGACACAGAGGATGCATGGCAGCTCTGTAGCATTGATGTGTGTGCACAAAGCACTTTGTAGGCAGAGCCTAAGTTGAATATTTACTGTTTTGTTGCATTATATTCTGCATTTTGACCTGAATTTAGTTTGTGGTTATTAGTCCTGCCCCCAAACAAACCGCACGTTATCTATATGAACAACACCTCAAACTATAAATAAATGATTTGGTAATTTGATGTTGTTCTAAGTTTTTCCCATGGGATGTGTTGTGGTCTGTATCAGCACTGACTCATTGCCTCTGGAATTATGTCAAAATATGCATTAACAAATGAAATTTATTTTTTCATTATGCATAAACATATGCACAACCAAATGAAATTTATTTTTAGGCATTAAACATTGTGTGCTCTTTATACTATGTGAGTTAGACTATTTTCTTGGGACAAAAATCACTACATATCACCTTGCTTATTGCCAATGCATTGCAGCATATCAGATTGCCACCCCTATATCGGGATATGTATTGTATCATCAGGTTCTTGCCAGTACACACCCCTAACTACTACTACTGCTACTACCAATACTACCACCACCACCACCACTACTACTACTACTACTGCTACTGTTACTACTGCTACTGCTACTGCTGTTTGCTTTGTTTCACTCCTGAGATTTTTCTGAATTCATCAGATGTTCTGCAGCCTGGACCGGAAAGCTTTGGTGGGCCCAATGTGACCCACGGGCCATCAGTTGACAGTCGGTACTGTCAGCCCTCCAAAACCAATAATCCAATAATGTCACCCACCTCATGCTGTGATTGGTTGTTTGAAGCTGAGCAAGTATTTGATCCACAGCTGTTTTATCATGTATCCAGTCTGAATGTGAAGATGTGCCCCATCCTTTAATTAAAGCACATCTCTGACTTTTAGGTACCAGCACATTTGATTTCCTGTGATGTGGTCCAACAGCTTGCCCTACACACTGGTTCTGAGAGCCCATGAGACCCCCCCTCCTGCTGCCTCCTATTTGTTTATGTGCTCTGGTATTCCAGGAATGTTAAACTGTCCCACAGCAGCAGTGTGTGCTCTGCTTTTATCTGCATGTCTCTGCCCTCAGCACCGGGTTACGCTCCTTTAAACTCCTTCATGTGGCGTGCTGTCTGACCATGTTAGTAATCAGAGGTGTTTGTAGTTGAATTCCCTCTTGAGAAGGTGAAGTGAAAAGCTGTTGTTATAGAGAAAGAAGAGATAGGACATCATTGCACATTTTCAGACAATCTCCATGGAGAAGTGGAGGAAAACATTCAGTTTGTATTTTCTGTGTGGAAAATGACAAAGTGTATCTGTATCTGTATAACTCTCATGTAAAGTGCTACTGGTAGTGAACTTAATAGAAGAAAAGAGCTGAGAGAGAAGTTAAGTGCTCGGTGTCGTTGATGTTTCCTTAACAGTTACAGAAATGTTTGCACACCATCCACCAGCAGGAGGGAGAGTAGGATCATCCTGTCTCTGTCATCCTGCCTGATTTCAGTGTGGATTCTTCTACTTTTTATACCTTTTTAACATAAACAACATTTTTCTGCTTGTCTTACTTAAATTCAATCTTTTTTTCTGGCTTTTGTGCTTTTTAAAATCTTCAGGTTTTTTCTAACTTTAATGCTTTTCAATTTTGTGGTAATTTTCAGAAACTCGTGGCAGGTTTTCCAGCCCTCAGCATTCACAATGAATTCTCCTACAGAAAGATGTCGACTATATTTCAAAACATTTCAACATTAAAGACCTCAAACTGCATATTTAAAACTTACGGTACATTCACAATAAATGCGTTGCTAGATTTTGCCTTGCGTGTACTTGGAACAAGTGTACTGGTGATTTCACCACACGCAGCTAACAGCTTCCCAGTAACCACAGCGACCGCCACTTCCACCATCACCAATGAGATCGTAAATGTTGTTGAAGTCCCAGAAATGAAGAGCAGCTGCTCTGCTTCCTGGTACGGAGTTAAAGTTGTGTCATAAAGATCTGGACGGATACAGACGGAGACAATAAGCTCCTCCTACATTGATGTTCACTGACGTCTGGGAATTGGTGATACCACATAACGTAAATTTGTCGCTCAAGTTAAAACTTTTAACTTTCAACTCGATGCAAGTTTTGCATCTATTCATCTTCCCATTCACTTAGTATGTAATCCCATCGCACGACAAAGTCTCTGTGTGTCTGGTGTGAATCCAGCGTTAGAGAGTGTTGAATATGTACATTCTGAAGTAAAACTGTAGAACTCCATCTTCATAATACAAATAATCTCCTCTGCAGGTCTATCTTCCAAGCCAGCAGGACATCCTCCTGGCCAGAAAGCCCACTAAAGGCATCCATGAGTACGACTTTGAGATTAAGAATGTGCCCTTCAAAATGGTGGACGTGGGCGGTCAGCGCTCTGAGAGGCGGCGCTGGTTCGAATGCTTTGACTCAGTCACTTCGATCCTCTTCCTCGTTTCCTCCTCTGAATACGACCAGGTGAGTCTGCTGTGCAGCACAGTCCCTCAGCAGCTTACAGAAAGGACACTGAAGCATCAGTATCACAGCAGCAACAGACCAGATCCCAGCTGCAGTGGATCAGATCTGTTTAAGATGTCAGCCTCCGTCTGGGAAACCTGGACCTTCCTCCACTAGTTAAAATTAGATTCAGTTCAGTTTTATTTGTATATCATCAAATCACAGCAACATCATATCACAGCACTTTACAGAGTGAGGTCAAGGTGTTGCAGTGTTATCAGTGTTTTAAAGGAACGCCAATGTTTCCGCTGAGTGCTGGGTGACAGCAGGAAGGAAACAACAGGAAGAAACCTCTGACAGGGGGTGGGGGAACAATCCAGTATACAGTGAACAGGTGGGTGGGTCAGAAACATGCATCTGTGCACACAGATACAGAGAGGCACTCTCCCCTGAAACACAGTGTTAATGATACAACGGTGATGTATCAATACATGAAGGGAAAGAAAGAGGAGTACAGTAGAGGTGCATCATGGGAGATCCCATGGTGGATGGTTCAGACTGTTCATAGAAATAGACAAAGCAAGTGGGGCTGAAAAATGAAGCCCGTGCAGAGGTGCAAAAAAGTGCAATACACCTGACGACCACTGGAGGCTGGCTCCAAAAAACACAAGTCATTCTGATGGTATTAGTTAAAGTCAATTCTTGGTATCAGCGATCTGGTGGTCCATCTGAAAAAAACCAACATTAAGTAGATATTGAACTGAGAGAAGAGAAATATTTAGAGGGTGGTTGGATGAACTGACAAGCCTGGTCTCCAATGAGAGCAGCACTGAACTCCAGTCTCATACACAATGCACAGTGATGTCAGTACGGGGTCAGAGCCACGCCCCCACTCCTCCCTTCATACACAAATATGATTCAGACGCACCTGAGCAGCTCGAACTATAAACTTTAGTGGCAGAGAGAGGGAGTCCTTCCTGAACACAAAGTGATAACTAAAAACAAAGCCTCCTGTTCTCAAAACAGAAAAAAAAACCCAGACTATTTCAGTCGTCGATTAATCATCAACCATTGAGGTGCTTAGTTGACTAGTCAGATTATAAATCACATAATTATTAAATGGCTCTTATTTAGCTCCCATCTTTAAATTTAGCCTAAGGTTTAAAAGATGTGCTAATAAATAATAAAAACAAGAAAGATTTCATTCAGAAATACATCTTTTAATCAAGTTTGTTGATATCAGCTGATACTGAAAAGAAATCAGCATGGACTGCTGCCATACAAACACTGCTGCACGTGCGCAACTCTCCACATAGATAGGAAGGAAGGGAGACGCCTCACTACCCTTTACAGACATATCTGGTGACAATAATCAACCATTAACTCCATTGGCATTTATTTTTAGATTTGATTTTTAGTGACAATGTCAACTACTCATTGCCACCCTGATGCACTATACTGACAATGAAGACACTTCATTCATTCATTCATTCATTCATTCATTCATTCATTCATTCATTCAATCCTGGAAAGTTGCTGCAGTGATAAAACCTGTAACTCATTGTGTACTTGAGGTGTCTCTGCTCAGGGCTGTTCAGCGAAGCCCCTGCCTTTGAGCAGAAAAACACTCTGACCTTTGACCTCACGTCTGCGTTCTAACACCTCCAGGTGCTGATGGAGGACCGGCAGACTAACCGGCTCAGCGAGTCCCTCAACATCTTCGAGACTATCGTCAACAACCGAGTCTTCAGTAACGTCTCCATCATCCTGTTCCTCAACAAGACAGACCTGCTGGAGGAGAAGGTGAAGCAGGTCTCCATCAAAGACTACTTCCCAGAGTTCACGGGCGACCCTGCCAGCCTGGCAGATGTCCAGCGTTTCCTGGTGGAGTGCTTTCGCAGAAAGCGTCGCGAGCAGCAGCAGAAGCCGCTCTATCACCACTTCACCACGGCCATCAACACTGAGAACATCCGGCTGGTGTTCCGTGATGTCAAGGACACCATCCTCCACGACAACCTCAAACAGCTCATGCTCCAATGACCACTGGCAACCTGTGAAAACAAAACAAACAAAAAAGGGGACACACCACCCCCTCGCTCCTGAAGAGGACTTGGGAGAGACCAGCCTCAGAAGAATCCGATAGACGTCAGCATTCTTCGTCGGACATTTTTATATTAGTTTTTACTTCCCTCCTTGAAGAGATGTCCCTCTGGTCAGTTCAGGATTTGATTGGGGAAGGAGTCCGTTGGGCAGACTGTGGTAATATAGAAAGACGAGAAGCTGTTTGGATTTTGGATAACATCTGATCCCCGCTGCCTCATCTCGAGACTCCCTCCTCTGTCCTGAGTGCACGACTCGCAGCGGCTTTTCGACTCATAAGGTTCCGGTGCTGGACGGCCAGTGGAAACCAGCAAAACTTTTCACAAACCAGGCGTGTGGGTTCTAATCCAGATATACAGCAAGCACAGGAAATAACCACGGTGAAATACTCTGTATGAATAACATGTCAGTACTCAATGTGTCAGTTTGTGTCCAAGCACTGAATTCATCTAGTCCAAATTCACACCATTTTTTCTGTTGCACTCTCCAGTGCTGCTTTATGAACACTGTTTCTAGGCCTCTCAATTCTATAGGGGAGTTTGCACAGTTGTCTTTCTTTCCTTATATTACAGTGCCATGCCTCTCTCCTCCCATCCCAGACATGACGCGTTGTTGGTTCGAGATCAGCGGGTTTAAGGAACTGGCACAGAGCCAAATTTTTGCCGGAACGAGGATCTGCTGAAAGACTGTTGACCATTGAAATTGCTCAGAATGATTACAGATTGGATGTGTAGACTGGCTCCAGCACCGGCACCTTGTTTGTGGAAAAACTGCTAGAAGAGGGGCACAACCACGAGACTGAACCTGCGATGCCTTTCTGCAGCATTTCTGAGACCTAATCACTGTTTTTTAGAAAAAAAAAAATCAATCTTAACTTCTTTAATCAGATAATTAAAATGCTTCCGTACAATTTTTGGCCTTTTTAGAGGGTAAACAAAATAAAATGTACCTTCTTTGGCACATGAGGCAGGTGTGCCAGTAAGTGAACATGCAGTCCACTGTTTTCTCAGGGTTGAATCAAAACCGGTGTTAATGCTGATGTGATTTGTTGGTGAACTAACTGAATGATTTAGTCTTTTTTTTCTTTCCTGGGTGGCAGAGTAGTGCGACTTAGCCAGGCCTCCATAACGTTGGCTGGGGGGAGTTTGCATCCTCCTGGCTTCACCCCCTGACGTTTGCCCAGAATCCCCCCCTCTCCTCTCTCTGTCCCTCACGTTCTGTTTTCAACTCTGATTAGATGCCTTGTAAAGGGACCACCTCCCCTGTTTGCCTGAATCATGAATGTCTGTTAATAAATGTACAGAGATTTGCTCTAGATTGTTTGAATATACTGTAACCACCATTGTTGTGTTAAGATAAGATGTAACCCATCATTTGAGAGTATCTGATATCTGTATTGGCACTGAGTTGTGACTCAAGGCATCTCCAGAAAAAAAAGCAGTTTTTTTGTACATGCAGTCTTGTGCTATTTAGGATTTCCCTTGAAAACACATTTTGAATTTGTAGGACAAAATGTGACACCAAAAGCCACTGGAGTTGAATACTTTTGTCATCATCGGCTGTATTCTGTAGAGGGCCAGTCTCTGTTTGAGGACAGTTTCAAGGCACTGTTTAAAAATCCCTGTTTCTCTGCCAAATCAGCGCATGCTTGTATAAGGACTGTTCACATCGACAGTCTGAGGCTTTTCTCCAAAAAAACAAAGCTCTTCTTCAGAGCTTCAGTTTGCTTCCAGTCCTGGCTTTGTAAATACTGTAATCTGTTGCCATGTAAATAATATTCAGGTTTATCTCCTTATATGTAAATGGTTGTAGAAATGGCGTATTTTTTTCCTCCCCATTCTGAATGTTTTTTTTGTTTTTTCAAATCACCACTTTTCCAATGAAGATGACCTTATGATGTAGATGTATTTTTGTGTAATTTGTTTCATCACCTTTTTGAAATTCATCCTCATGTCAAGTGTCATGCCACTCTAACCCTATCAATAAAATACACTTTTCTAATTACATTAGGCACCTCTTTATTATTAATCTCGTATTTTTTGTTGATTTTTTTTTTTTTATTTGTAACATAAATTCAAAAGAGAAACATTTGGTGAATATGCCTGGAGAGATTATATGAAAAATAACTTTAAATATAGGGGGGGTCAAAATCATTTTAAAGTTAATGTTTTCTTAAAGTAATATTTTAAACAATATCATGTGTGAAATTTGTGTAGTTTAATTGTTCTATATACTATGGATCATTTTATTTTTCATACAAAGATCTTTGAGAGAATTACAGACATGTATTTGTGGCTGACTTAACTCAAATACTATTGATTCCTAAAACGTCAATGGCTCAGGAAAACTTCAAAAACACTAGCTAAGTGGATATGGTGTAAAATAAAAGTTTTATTTTAGACTTATTTAATAATAAGTTTAAAAAGATTAAAAGTGACCAGCATTCCACTCGGAAGCACTGACAATAAATTGATTATACATGTCTACGTTTGACAACTCACAACGTAACTACCACTGTGTGTTATTCAAATCTGCTTCTGACGTAAATACAGAAAATATTGTGGGATTTTTGACGGACTTCATCAAAAATGTGCCGGTATGTTTGGGGATTTACGCAAAGTTGAAAGTAGGGCGGAGTGAATCATGCTGCTCTGACTCGACGGGCCACACCCACTAAACAGATCACTACATGTCCATACAGGACTTTAATTGTTATATTGAATCAGGCAGCTCCGTTATACTCCACATCTTCGGTTTCCCGTTTTAAAAATAATCTGTTAAATTATACAGCACTAATTCACACTTTATTTTACGATAATTTTTGTGATTTACACTCAGGCGTCTTACGCGCTACCTAAACGGGGTCTTTCTGTTCTCCGTGCAGTGATAGCGACCCTGAACGTGATAAGTAAACCAAAAGTTAAAAGCCAGTTTTAAACTGACACCATTAAAGACTCGTGTGATACGTATTTATTGTTTGAAATAATTTGCGGAGATGCTATAACTTTTCTGGTGTAACTTTTGGAACAAATGTTTTTATTTGTTTTGCTGTTTGACAGTCGCGTGCAGTACTTATGAGCTCTGGTAAGTATGATTATACTGTAATTGAGGGAAGTAGGAACACCACGTGATGTAATCGAGCCCAATATTATTTATATCTGTATAGTATTCTGTTTTAGAACTTAATGTATGTTTCTATCTTTGTCTAGAGCCACTTCTCAAATAGCAAGGTCAGCCCTTGAAGCAGAGAAAAGAAATAATACAATCTACATCTGATATTGGCCGATATTTCGTGGTATTTTACAGGATCGCAATATTTAGAGGTAAAGATAGAATACAGTAAAGAAGAAGTAAATTAATCAGCAGCTTTCAGCAAAAATATTCATCATTTTATTTTGTCTTTGACATATGCATGATAATAATTTGAATATGCCATGTTAGCCTCTTGTAATTTATATATATATATTTTTTAACATTTAACTGAGAAATCAGAAATGTCTGGCCATTTACTGATAATGTAAAGAACCGCCTGCTGCAGCCCTATAAATGTTGCAGGAAATGCATTAAAAAAGATAGAAAGAAATCTTTATTTTGTCATTGGCAGCACAGTACAGTACAGACACAATGAAATTTCATTTACAGCCTAATACAGGCCTGTAAACAATTCACAAACATACAAGCCTATATATACATTGAGGGGCCTTGTAACATGCGTGGAGAGGGCATAGAGTGAGGGCGCCACCATATGTCACGGGGGGAGGGGTGGTGCCTTGCTGGAGGGCAGCTCAGTAGGGCCCTGGAGGTGGACTGGTCCACAGTCAGTATTTCATGCTAGATTTAAAAAAAAAAAAAGGAATTGAAATGAATACTGTTTCTCCTCACAGAGGTGTGTCCATTCTGTGGGAAAACCTACAAGAGGTTGAAGAGTCACCTGCCACATTGCAAAGTAGCAGCAAGCTCCAAAACACCTCCAACCAAACATGATGTCACAACCACTCAGACAACCTCATCTCCTCAGCTGGTCGCTGCGCCAACCAAAACAACCACAAAGGGAAAGAAGTCCACACAGATGCCTCCTGTGACAACAGGTCCACAAACAAAGAAGGGTAAAAACGTGTCATCGGAGCCACTGCAGTCGACATCAGTAAATCCATCAGATTCGTCATCATCCCCAAGTTCTACATCACTTCCACCTTCAACTAAGAAGAAGAAAGAGAAGGTGGATGATCAAGTAAAGACAACCACTGTTTTAACCCCTCTCTCTCCCCCATTACCTCCCACCATCTCTAAGCCAAAAAAGAAGAGTCTCCGTGCTTTAATAGAAGCTGCAAAGTCTGAACAGGTTACTAAAGGTTCCTCCTCAGAACACCTGCCTGCAGATTCACTTCTAAGCTCCAGAACCACAGTCCAGACAGAGACCAAAACCAGTTCCAACAAACACTCGGTGAAAGACGATGCCAGTTTGGTCCTTCACTCTGCAGACTCAAAACCTCCAGAGGTTCCTAAAAAAAAGGTGTCAAAGAAGAAGGTTGAGCAGTTTCTTTCCAAAACCAAACTTACCTCTGACCTTCTGGACTCCAAAGTGAATGAAAGTAGCCCAAGACCCCATGCAAAAGACAACTTCTGGGTGGACACTGAGTTGGAGAGGGAGGATTTATCAATGGATAAGCTGTTCTTGAAAAAAGGAAATGGTCACCAGGGGAGAATTACCCTGCAGGATGTCAAAGCCACATTAGGCCGAGCTAACATCCCTCGTAAGACCAGCAGGTCGAACATCCTGAGCCAAATTGAAACTACTGACATCCTAAACGGCAAAATCAGACTTGATACTGGTCCCAGTCCAGTCCCACATCCAGTAGAGAATAAAAAAGATGCTGTAAGCTGCACAGTGACACCAGTAGCTCTATTAGACCTGCAGCACAGCACCACCTCAAAAGGAACGGAGCTACAGTCAGTTAAGAAAAGAGCTTCAAAGTCTAATCAGCTAGCTTTAATCTCACTGCAGGATGATGCTCCCCTTCAGCCAGAGTCAGCCTCTCCTGCAGCTCCCATCCTTAATGCAAATCCACAGATGAGACAACTCCCTCTGAATGCTGTCAGCCTGAATGAGGGGCTGAAGGTGGGTCATCATGTTACAGGACACCTCACCCAGTTTTCCAGGCCTCTTCTTCCCGATCAAACTCCGCCTGTGAGGGTGGAGAAGTTACAGCTCATGGCTACAAACCGGAACAGTGCTGAAAATCCAATTCAAGGTCAGTATTTGACAGTAAAAAGCATTTTTTAAAAATGTGTCAAAAAGAACCAAAAGCTGATATTGGATGTGCAGTCACATTATTATTCTTGCTCAGAATTGCTCTGATTAGTCAGCTAATTGATTACAACTGTTTTGATGGTCAACCACCAGCAAGAGAATTTGCCTTTTTTTTGTTTTGTCTGTTGTAGTGTAGTATATCTTTGGGTTTTTGATTAATTTTCAAGATAAGAGTTTTATAGATCAAGCAGTCAATTAATTAATTGAGACTGTACATGGCGGGGACGATAAAAACATTTGTTACACGTAGCCGATTGTTGTTTAGATGAGATTTAAATACTTCTTTTTCTTTTTCTTTAGTCCTTTCTGCAAACTTTGGTGTCTTTAGTTCAAATTTAAAATCCCTGATATGAGCCACACAAAGAGCTGATTTATTGATCTGTCTGTGAATTGATTCTTTATGAATGTCATGAACTCCAGGAGCTCTGATGCAGCGGAGTATTGGACAGGTGAGACTGAAGGAGTTACCTGAATGGCTGGCTGCCAGAACCCCCACCCATCCCAGAGATGTCGTGAAGATAGTGCAAAGAGGTCAGTATCACATACATGTTACACATATATATATAAATACAGTCTGTGTTACTCAAAGATCACATCAGCAGGCCTCTTGTGTGTGTCTTTGTGTTTGTTGACTGTGTTTGACAAGAGTGAAGTGAGAAGATCAGTACCGCTCTGACGTCTGATGCTGCACATAACTTTCTGTAAAACCACACGTCATGTTTATGCCTGTTTTTCCCCAGGCTGGCAGTGGTACTACAGGAAGTATATCAATGTGAAGAAAGGTGGCATAGGTGGACACAGCATGTTGTTAGTGGGATACTGTGTGCTCAGCTACATCTGGAGTTACCCTCACACAAGTAAGTGTGGATCACTCAGTAATGCTTGTTATAGTGGATGGATTTTGAGATAACGTGATGTGTGTCAATGGCTGTTTTTCTTGTTTCTTTCAGAGCTTGATCGCTGGAGAAAGTATCACTAAGATCATGGGAGGAGTTTGCACAAGTGTGGCACTGTGAGGGCCCAGCAGCTGTGGCATTTCCCATTAATCATCTATCATTACCATATGAATTTGCACAGGATTTCAATCAGAGAAATTGGTTCTGATTGCTTATCAGGTTATGAACTCTTCTACCATTGAACATGTAGCCCGGCCCAGTATCTTTTTTTTTTGCTCAACTTCGAGCTAAAGTGGCCAGCTGACCCAGCTCTAAAACTCATAAATTAACTTGAAGCCATTTTTGTCTGGACTAAATAAACAAAATTCATAGCATGTTATTTGTTAATAGTCTTTATGCTAAGCTAAGCAGCTACTGGCTGCATCCATCACTGACATAAAAGTGGTCTCAATATTCTCATCTACCTCAGTGTCAATATGTGATATTCCCTCCAAAAAATTCCAATGTTTTGAACTTTTTAACTTACTCTGATCACAGTACTTTTATTCTCTGCTGTACAAGGTGTCCAATGTGAAATCCTGTGAACACTGCAGAGCTGCTTATATAAATTACCTAGTTGCTTAATTTCATATTTATTTACTTATTTCCAAAGGGAACTCGAGAGCTTAAAAAAAAAAAAAAAAAAAGTTTTTATTAGGGTTCTTTTCATGAGTTCAACAAGTTTCACTCATCAGTGCAAGTGTTAAATTCCCACTGTGTCCCACTAGGTGTCACTGTTGTGTTGTGTTACTAAAACCACAGCAGGTTGGGCAGTGTGACGCCTGCTATGCAGAGTTTTCTCAGCTCTTTTGTGCAGAGGCATTGGTGCCGGGGTCCATGAGAAGATTAAAGGGAACCAACAGATTTTTAACTTGATAAAATTGTTACTCTGGCAGCTGCAATGTGGAGGAACATGAAATCCAAAATGTCCTGACATCAGTATTCATGAAAAGATGGTATCTGTGAAGTAGAGAGTTACAAATCTGGGTTTCTTTTGCAAATGCTTCCTCTGTCACATGATGTGATTATGCATGCTTAGTCCATCAGTGCCAGTATGTGAACACTCGCAGAATAGTAATGGAGGGACTCTGAAGGAGGTTCTCAGCCGGACTGGACCAGTTTGTTATTGTATTCAAAATGAATTTATTGTTGACTCTCCTCGCTGCTGTAGTGAACACACATTAGCTACAAATGAAGAAATGACAGCATTTTTTGTAACAGATTTTCTTGACACCGCTTCATAGCCAACACAATAAAAAATAATTTCCATTTTCTTGTTGTTTTTTTTACATTCTTCTTTTTTTTCTCCATACAAAAATTATAAATATTTTGTGTTTAACTTTTCATTTTTATACAAAAACAGCAAACTATACAAATCAAGTGAGACAAAAAAACAGTGAAAATGGAGGCAGAAAAACAAATCTTTGCACTAAAAGAAAAAATAGGGGAGAACAAGCACAGTATGTTCCTACCAGGCCCTCAAGTGTGATATGCATCCAGATAACGCAACGTTTTACCAACACTGGACATTTCTCTACTTTAAGCTCAGCTAGAACGAATGTCCTTGTGGATGTAAGTGCTATAGAGGCACAAAATTGTGCAGCAATCCCTTGAAGGAGCAAATGCAAACTCTCACTTGACTCTCACTTGTCATTCGACAATTACTCTCAACTCAGAGAGCCCAGTTTTCTCAGTGTAGACAGAAGAGATCTACAAGGGTTGAGGCAGAGATACAGGCAGGCAGCGATGGCCACTGGCACGCAACAAACAAACAAACAAAAAAAAAAACCAAGACAGATGGGTTCTCTAATACCCCGTATTAAAGGCCTTCAGTCTACTCCTGCAGCCTATTTGTAAGCATATTTCACAGACACGTTCAGAATAGGAAGGCGATGTTATCAAGAATCAACCCCATGAGGATTTACATTTAACCTAACGTTTGGTCCTGTTTTCAGTCGATTTGTTGGCAACAATGTAATTCCAGAAACAGAAACACACTGCCAACATTTAGGATTATTTCTTTGCCATAATAAATTATCCCTATAAGTGAAGTTTGGGCTCTAAAAATGAAATAAAAACTAAAAAAAACCCCTCATAAATAAAAAAAAATACAAAACTAGAACATAGTTGAAGTCTTTCTGGCTTTAGAGGAAACTAGTTTTTTGCTTTTATAAAACAGCCACAGAGTTGTTGTCACCAGCACAAAGGGGGAAAAAAAGATCTGAGGGAGATTCTGGACAAGCCCACACTCTCTACTTTTAATTTTGGTTGCGCTGCTGAGAGGGAAAAGAGAAAAGTGTGAGAAATGCTTGAAATGAAACGACTGCAATGTGAGAAAAAAAATAATATCCCGGGGAACTGAGAAAACACTTGGGAATAAAGTCAAGAGTGTGGCAATCAAATATGAAAACAGGATCCGTGTGTGTGGGTGCAGATTAACACACACACACTGACAGACATGTCAAGGTAGGAAAGTATAGATAGACAGATATGACCAAGAGATAGTTATATGCAAAAGGCAGACAAACATGCGTACAATCAATGACCCTCTGGGGTCTTTTAAACTGATGACGGTACTGCTGTGTTCACAACGGTGGGAAACATCACAATGAAGAAAAACAGTTATTTTTTAAAAAAAAAATGTCATTTCTGAAAACAAGGAAATAAAAATCTAAACAAAAAAGATTAGATCAACAGATTCTAACATAACTTCCTCAATCTGAGGACTTATCTCCACAGACACAAACTCACTGTGAAATTATTTTTTTAAAAAGTGGCAGAGACCATGATTTGTCCTGTGCCTGTGTCGGGACTTGCATACCTTTAAGGTACAAAAGAAAAAAAAGAAAAAGAAAATGTGACTTAAGCACAAGAAAAACAGAACTACTGAGAAGAGTGACTTCACTGTGTGTGTGCATGTGACTAGTTCAACTGGTTCCTAGTGTGATTAAGAGGTTATCCTTGTTGCAGGCAGCTGAAAGCAGGCAAGTAAGATTTTGGTTCTGTTCCAAATGTTAACATTCTGTTCAACCTAACATCAACAACATATTTATATACTTCCTGAAATAAGCAACAGTGTGTTTAGTGCAATTTGTCTATGTAAATGTGTCTCTACTGAGCGTGGCTTAAAGGAAAATCAACACTTCTGAACTGTGAATCTACTTAACACATTGCACAAAAAGCATGTGTGTGTGTTTGAAATGCAGACAGGAAACAAGTGAATGGATATTTGCAAATAGAACTTCTTCATGTAAACACTTCCATATAAAAACCTAGAGTCAGGCACAGAGTCATCGCATTGTCCTTCCTCCTCCTCCTCTTTCTCCTCATCCCTGTTGTTCAGCATAAGTAGTGGGGGAGAAATCAACTGGCACAAAACATGATAACTGATGTGTGAAGAGAGGAACGCTCCTGCATTCAGAGCTGCAACATTTACCACTTGAAAATAATGGTAAAATAAACAAAACAACATTTTTGCATCTGTTAGTCCATTGCATTGCACACATTCCCGGATTTTTATAGGTAACTGTAATAAGTGCCTGTGTTCACCGAGCACCTCCACAGCCTCACCGGCTCTGACGTAATGCCTTTAAAAACAAAACAAAAAAAAGCAAAACTACATACATGCTACATGACCGCATATCACGAAGATCATAGACCTGAAAGAAGAGCTAACCTCTCTTCACACAAAACGAGATAAGGACTTGTACGAACAGAAAAGAAATCATACACTGGGGATGATATGGAGCATCAGTCTCAACATTCCAGGATGCTGTTGACCGCTGCCTCGAGAGCAGAGTCTGTGTCAGGGTGAGGGGGTGAGGTGAGCTGAGGGGGGTACTGAGGCTGCACCGGGTGGGACGATAGCTGGAAATGCGTCTGCCCTCCTGATGCCGCTGCAAAATTTGAGGGTTTACCTTGGGAGTAACTGTTGGCAGCGATGAGGCTGTTGTTGCCAGTGCTGCTGCTGGGTCCGTACCGTTGCTGCGATCTCTTCAGTTCCAACACGCTCTTGTTTTCTAAGTGTGGTGGGTGGAGTCTCTCTGTTGAACCTGCTCCTACAGTCCCACCACCCCCTCCCGGGTCTCCATACCCGGGCTGGGAGTCTGTCCTGTACGGTGGCTCAGTGGAGCCTCGGTCCGACTGGTTCCAATTACAGCTGGACTTCGACGGAGAGGGGAGGGGGTCTTGGAAAAGTTTGGATTTCATCCCACAACAGAAGTCCTCCAGGAAGCTGTCTGTAAAACCAGGAAGAGGAGAGGAGGAGTTTAAAAAAAACCTCAAACAAAAATCAATGATTCAAAATAGCCCCTTTTAATTTACCTGGATCCACTAGTACCATCCGTTTGTCTTGTGTCAGGTTGCTGCGCTCCTCTTGGTTGAAGGTCCTGTCAATCATCACCATTTCTGATGATGGACTGGAACGCTGCAGGGAAGGATGGGAGAGTGAACCTGTCAGTCCTGTGCATGTCACAGCATGACACACATGTATTTATGCAACTGTTTCTCATGCGTGTACCTACCTCAGCCTCCACCATCAGTAGTCGTCTGTATTTGTTTACCATGGACTGGGTCCTCTTCAGCACGTGAGATGCAACTACCTCAAATTCCTCATCCACTGGTAAATAATGAAACACAAAACACTATTTAGACAAAAGCGTTCCTGAAATATGAATGACACAGACAGAGTTTGAGAGCTGGTGTCTCTGTCTTCCTTGTATATTAGTGGTAGAAACATTAAGGCTGTACCTTGTGAGAACTCATCCTGGCTGGGTGGAGCCCCCTGGAACACGTGGTAAGGGAGGAGTCTTAGCAGCGCATCGTCGACTGAAGTGAACCGGCGTTTATCTGGGGTCGCAACTCCAGCATGGTCCTTCCTCAACTGTTGTAAAATCCTTTTTGAAACAACAGGTAAAGAGACAAGTTTGCTGAATGGCTGATGGACAGCCCAGCTCAAAACACAAGGCTACACTCGTTAAATAAAAATTTAAATAGCACCCAGGAAGTGAGAACACTCACATTTCTCCTCTTGTAAGCGGTGGAAGGTTTGGCCTCTTCTGTCCACTGACCTACACAGAGAGAGACCAAGGATGTCATCATACCACAAGCATCTTTCAAATGAGCTTAAAATATATATGAACAAATAAAACAAATAACTCCTGTACCTCAGAGTTTAGTGTTGACTCTTGTGTGATGGTTTTCACGACTAAAAAAAAAAAATCATACAAACAAAGCCATCAGGTCAGCAGACCACACTCAAACACACAATAGATTTTAAATAAACTTTGTGCAAAGGAATCACAGCCTTCGTTACCATGGACACTGCTGAGATGTGCCTGTTTGAAGGCAGGTGATGAAGAATTCTGGAAAATAAAAATCACAGTAATGACACAGTTCACAGAGAAGAAAGACAGTGAACGTTTATGGTAGAGCAGCCTTAACTTGTGATGATACCTGTCTGTAGTCTTGTTGTTGATCCTGTGTCACATTACCAGGTAGAGGAGACAGAGAAGTGCAGTTCTGAGTCTGAGTCACGAGAAGGCGCTGCACGGGACTGGCTGACACTTGGCCTTGGCCACCGATCCCCGTCGACGCCGGACCCACCAGAGTCAGCCGCCCGGAAGCACACGTTGTCTGTATGGTGTTGGAGCTCGCACAGGAAACTCCTGTCCATGTCTGCGTTACACCCCCGCCAACCTGACTCCCGCTCACTACTCCCTGATTCAAAATTAGCTGACCCCCTGTTGGTGTAGTGAAGTTCTGCCCTGCAACAATCTGCACTGTGTTCTGACTGGTAATCAGGGCGTTTGAGTTGGGGTCGGCGGGGCCGTTGTGGATGGTGCTGGACGGAGTGAGTGCCAAAGAGCTGGGGAGCAGGAACTGTCCAGGTGGCAGATTTGTCTGGGCCTGCGCTTGTTGCTGCTCCAGGGGCGGCTGTACTACAATGGAGCCGTTGGCTGTGTACTGACCCCCAGGAGCAGCAGTGCTTGCGTTCACTACGTTAGCCATGGTGGTCGCTGTGGGCTGAAGGCCGAGGCTGTAGACAGTCTGAGCTCCACTCTGAAGGGGTTTAGGTTGAATTGGTCTAACAAGAGTCTGGGTCCCTCCTGGGCCCCTCTGGATGATGATGTTTTGAAGGGGGATGTTTTTGAAAGGTAAGCCGACTTGGCCAATCTGCCCTTGGGTAGGGGCAAACACCTGCCCCCCTGTCGTGGTCCCTGCAGGAGCCCCCGGCCTCAGTACAATCTGAGGGGTTCTCTCCAAGCTGCTCAGAGTCATCACCCCACTGCCCGCCCCGAACGAGCCCAACACCTGGATGTGTTGGGCGGAGCCATTGGGCAGCGGGGACATACCTTGCAGGAACTGGCCAGCGGGGAACGCAGCTGTCGCCGTGGTTACCACGCCCACTCCCCCTCCATAACCTCCCGAGACCAGCTGGGAGGAGAAGGGGACAGGAGCCTGCACCAGAGTGGGAGCGGGCTGGGACTCCAGCAGGGCCTCCTGGGCCAGCGTCTGCTCCGTGATGTCGGCTTCCAGGAGAGACTTCTGAAGGATGTCAAAGGGCTGGTCCTCTCCCCCGAGATCCACCCCTCCAGGAGAGGTCCCGGCTCCCAATTCATCCTCGATAAATGAGAGGCTGCTAGAGAGCTGGATGCCTGCCCCAGCTGAGTCCTCGCCAAATTCGCCCATTGTAGAAGAGCCATCTTTGAGGCCAGAGTTGGAGCCAGCCTGAAAGATACAGTAAGAAAAGAAACTGTTTGCATATGAACAGCACTCTTATGTGGGACTGTTCACCACATTCACAAAAAAGGAACTATACCAGAAACCCCATTCATCCGTCTGTCACTTTAATGTCCTAACAAAATACTATCTAACAGTCTATGCTTGCTTGATTAGGACCAGCTAGGTTCGTATAGTCAGGTATTTGTTCACTAACAACTTTCCTTCCTCCCTCTTCCTTAATAGATCATCTAGATAAAGTGAATGATGTGTCCACTCAAATTCTACTAAAAACCTGTGAAAACAGTCTTCAAGCCCTAGTCTATCATCAGTAATCAAATCTCTAGTCTAATATGTCCTCATTTTTAACTTGGATCAGAGTAATCGCAGGTGTACTCACTGTGTCGCTGGCAAAGAAGGATCCATCTGACCCATAAGCTGCATTTGTCACATCATCCTCTTCAATCTGCAGCAAAAAAAAGAAAGTCAAACCCATTCAACAGAGACTGAATGGACTTTTTATGTGATGTGATGTCTCGAAGGAAGTTTCACTCACAGACTTGCTGTTGCTGCCATGGAGATAGTCATTCAGTGCATCCACATCTCTGAAAAGGATTAACAAGATACATTTATGGACCTGCGACAATCTTAAGATGGGTGTAAATGACATCAACTTCTTCTCATTTGTGTGTGGTTGGAAAATATTCCTAATTCACTTAAGAGTTACAGAAAATGGTTTGCATTAAATGGGCAAAAGATTAATATCATCTTCCCTACTTCAACAAGAGGAAAAATACATTTGGAAATACTTATAGCTCTTATTTTAAAGAGGAACAGTGTTGCCCTACTATGTAAGAACAAATGTAAAACTGTGTGGCTGGAATAGCCAGGTTGGAGTATGCCGATAATTTCAATTTCAGGTTTTATGATGGTTTTGTTGGGGTTTTTTTACCCTAAAATATCCAGAAGACGGCGATCGTCCTCATCATCCATGACACCTGAAAGAATATGAAGGGATATCGGATGAGGACAGGGGACAACACCTCATGTTTAAATATGCACACACTAAATGCTCATTGCTTGAATAAACAGTGGAGAAACTTTAATATTCACTTGTTTTTGTTTTTTTTGTTCTTATGTGGGACTGTAGCTGTAGAGTAAAGCATGTGTGTTTTTATGGTTGTAGGAAGGATATTTCACTCACAGATTTCCAGCAGGAAGCATGGATTCAGTCATTTAACACCCTTTCTTTCCTGTAACAGGTTGGGCTGCAGGGTGAGAAACTGCATTTAGTAAAACATCACAGTGTGAGATATGAGGGTGTGAAGAGTGAGCTGTGCAGGGTAGAAAATAGAAAGAAAGATGGGTGTGTGAAACAGGCGTGTGGAAGGGAAGTGGGGGGGACAGACACCATGTTGTTGAGTACATAAGTAAAGGACAGGATGGCCTCCATCCCCTCCTACAAATGCTCTGCTGTGACATGCAAACTCCCACCCATTACCCTCCTCTGCTGTCCCACATTGGTTGTCTTTCGTGTCTGCCACAGAGTGAAAATGGGCATTTGAGTGTAAATAACTCCACCCTGCTCCATTTATACCTTGAATGGTTTGTTTTGAGTGTCGTCCCTACATTGACAGAGGGCTTTATGGTGTGTCAGCCAGCTGAGGTGCAACTATCTTGGTGCTGCTAAAAGGCGAATAAAGAAACAACCACATTGGCACATCACAGTAATGACCTGTGAGTGAATGTCTGTTGTTTATTGTGTTTAATCAATGTGGTGCACATGCTTGTCAGAAATGTTTAAAACCCCTGCAGTCACTAATGCAGCAGTGGAATAAAGTGCTCCTCTGGTTAGTGGTTATATTTTTGTTTTGTGTTAAAGTGGTGAGAAATTGTAGGTTTTTGTGTTGTTCTCTGTGCAAAACGTTACAACTGCAATGCTACAAAATGGCTGTTACCATGCCATAGGCTGTCTTTACAGCTGAGCCACGTTCAGCCTCCATCTTTGGTTCAGGGAGAACAAAGAACTGACCGAGCTGCTGCACAAAAACTGGCTTAATAATGCAAAATCAAGCCTGTTGTAGAACCATTTCTTCACAGCAAATGAAACTGTAGTAGTTACAATAATACCCCTGAACCACATTTTCTTTGTTAGAGAGACAACGAGGCTTCTTTGTGCTTAAAAATACGTAAAAAGGGGGAAGCAAATGTCGCTCTTTCCAAACAAAAAAACGGAAACCAAACGGTGAACACAGTTGACATTTTATTTCACAAAAAAGCTCCAACTGTTTGTGTAATAAAAATACAAAAACACCACAGTTGTGTCAATAATCCAAAAGAACTAATTCCAACTGTAAAAACTCGACTCCAATTGTAACGTTAGCTACATTTAAAACAAAAACACACGACGGAAGACGGAGGAGCCAGAGGAGAAGCTTTTACAGTGGCTCAAGAGTAGCGGGTTTGCTAAATAAATACGTTTATCGGGACGGTTTTTGTATAATTTACAGCTGAAATTCAGTCTCTCCAATCCGCCCTAGCGTCGCTCGCTTGCTCGCTCGCTTCGACGCAGAACCTCCCAGCGAAGTCCCGACGTTACTGTTTAAAAACTCGCAAGTTTTATTTCCAAAAATAGACCGAATCGACAGAATGATAATCAACCAGCACCAAAAAAACGCCCGTCGTCGTCGCTGACGTGCTCTTTGTTTCTGGCTTTCTTTCGCTGTGTTGCAGGGAGGCTTTCATTTGTCCTCTATGTGCCTTGTCCTGCCAGCGGCCGTTGGAATAACGGCCACATTTTGTCTCGATATAGCCGAACCGACACCGTCGATGGAATCTGGGGCTCCCAGTCCGAGCTCGGGTCGCTCTCCTCCACATTCTCCCTAACCGTCGGCCCTGTGCTGGCTGGCTGGTTGTTAGCTAGCCGCGATGTCGCTTATTTTTGAAATCCGTCGAATAGGACTTAAACCGCGTCGAGGCATAAATATTTATCCCGATTAGCATAACATAACGCAAAAGAGGCAAACCCTTTTTTTTTACTCCTGTCTCACTCCTCTTGAAACCCAATATCTCCATTTGGCAACTTTTTAATTTGCTCCCCCCCACCTCCTTCTCCTCCTCCTCCTCCTTCTTCTTCTCCCTCTCCCACTCATATATTTTTCCTCTCGCTGTCCCTGTTCTGTCTCGGATAGATTTAACTCCTCTCTCCTCCCTGAAGGAAAAGGCAGGAAGGAGGTTCTGTGTGTGTTTTCTCCTTGAAATTTTTATCACAAAATTATAATACACTCAAAGGGGAAACTCACCGTCATGAAAAACCAGTGCCTTGTCAACGGGGTTTCCTCGCCATCACCGCACGGGTTTGTCGGGGGTAGTGCACACACACACACACACGCACACACACACCAGTCTTCAAACCAAACGCCATTCATTTGAATGGGGAAAAATACACACACAGCGAGAAATCAATAATAAACACACATTTTTAATATTATTATAATGACGTGCTTTATTGCCCATTGTGAACAGCACATAAATGTTATTATCTCACTTTATCATTACCAACAGTAGAGGGCGGGCCTCCCTGTGTGCCACACCTTGCTCAGGTATGAATGTAAGTTAGTTACTGTATATACTCCTGGGACCCAAGGAAGAAAAAAGTGTTGTACAGTTCCATTTTCTGACGTGATATTCTACCTATTAGAAGTTTGGAAACTGTCCTACAATTTAGACTTTTTAAAATATATTCTCTGCATGCTGATGCATCGTCAATAATCTTGTAATTTCAATGTTATGCTCTGTTTAGGGTGACTGAGAAACATCTGTTCAGAGGCTAAAGATGAAAAAGCTACTTGGTCAGCAGTGTTTATTAATGTGAACTGACCCAAATCAAAAAAAATAAAAAGTCATACAATCATTTTATTATCACATAATGAGCTGCCCAGTTACCTACTAATGCACCAGTTTTGTTCTAAGCCAATGAACAGATTTAATCTATATCAAGACACTGACTAATTTGTACTCAGATAATAATAAATCAATTAACATACAATTTGCTGTTTGAAAGCGTGAAGTCTGAAATATTATATTATCTTTTTTAACAGTTCGGTTCGTTATAGTAGTATGTTTAACTCATGAATAGCAGATAAAGGTTATCTGCGGTCCTCTGTCTGTGTCACACTTTACTCAGGTATGCAAACTATATATGAAAGTTAGTGCCAGTCTATTATTAAACACATTTTTATACTCAGACAATATTAACAAGTTTAAAATAATGCAACCCCTCTCAATTTGTTGTGCTTATATTTGGTACATAAATTATATGAATTCAACTACATTTCTCTTTGTCTCCTTATCCTAGTAATGCATGCAAATTGATATTAAAATATTTTTGTAATATAGTGTAATTAATAAAAGGGGAGAGTTTAGCAAGCATGGTTTAAAGATAATATGTCTTAAATGTTAATATGCTAAGTTGTGGAGACAAGGATTGGAAATAGTTCTTGGACTTCTGTTTCTGTTTACATGTAGGCTACATTTACACAAGGTAGGCAGAAGGTAGGAAAAAG
>OOFC01017627.1:25285-40178 GCA_900323345.1 Pseudochromis fuscus
AATATTAAACATTACCGTAAAAGACGGATGTGCCTATACTGTTGTAGTAAATGGAATGTTATGTAAATGTTATGTCTACTCATTTTATGTTTGTTTGTTTGATAATTACTTAGTATTTGTAGAATTGCCAGAATTGATAGTTTCCCGGATGAAAGAAGCAATATTTATACATTTTGACTACTCTTAGAATTACCAATCTACCTATAGCCTACACTTTCATAAATATACCAATTTTAATAAAATAGCAATATTTAATCATTTTTAACATCGATACTTTTTAAGAATAAGAAATATTTCATTTTCAGCTAATAATCATTCGATATATTGTGTAGTTTTTTGACGATTATATTATTAAATCTGGTTGATTTTCCCGCCTTGAAATTCATATTAACTTCCAAATAATTGACTGTTATACGCGCTCCCATCCAGCAGGTGGCGGGGTGTGTTTTTGACTTTGGTTTGTGAAAGCCACGAAGAAGAAAGAGTGACGTTGTCAGTTCCGCAACAACATGGAGGTAGAAATTGGGTTTACCGGTGAAAGCGGCGCAGCCAAGGTACAAGAGCGACTTCAGAAACTGCACCAGGCCAGGATAGAGGATGTCGAGCGGAGGAAAGAAGCCAAAGAGAGCCAGTCCGTGGCCGAGGAGAAGGAGGAGTATTTCTCCAGCGCCTTCAACGCGGAGCGGGCGAGTATCGAGGAGCTGCTGTCCAGCTGCTCCGGAGCTGACCGGGCTGTGGCTACCCAGAGGCTGGAGGAGGCGACGGCCAAAACTGTGCAGCTGCAGAAGTTTCTCAATGACAGTGTGATGTTTCTGGCGCCGTACAACCTCAGGAAGGCCCAGGCTGCTCTGCAGAAACTCCAGACATCCCTTGCTGAGACCAGAGAGGAGGCTCTGCCCAAGAAGAAGTTTGCCTTTCGAGCTCGCTCTAAAGCATCGGATAAAGTCTCTGCACCTGCAGCAAATAAACCTTCTCCTCCTGATGCTGGCACAGAGAGCACCACAGTGGACGGAGCTGTAGCCGCTGAGCAGTGTGGCTTTTCCAACATGAATAATGAGTTTCTGACTAAGACCGCCGAGGAGATCCAAAAACGAGACGTGCTGTTGACTCACCTGACCAACTGCAAGGTCCGACTGTTGGGCTCCCCCAGCACACTGCACCTGAAACACATCGACAACTGTGAGATCCTGTGTGGGCCCGTATCCAGTTCAGTATTCATTGATCATTGCAGAAACAGCACGCTGGCCTTCCCCTGTCAGCAGCTGCGGACCCACAACACCACCGACACACAGGTGTATCTGCACGTCACCAGCCGAGCCATCATAGAGGACTGTCGTGACGTGAGCTTCGCCCCGTTCTCCTGGTCTTATCCCACCCTGGAGGAGGACTTTACTGTGTCTGGCCTGGACCGGGACCGAAACAACTGGAGTGAGGTGGATGACTTCAACTGGCTTGCTGCAGGAACACCTTCTCCAAACTGGACTGTCATTCCAGAAGCAGACAGAAAAACTAACTGGGACCCAGAGAATTGAACTTTTAAAGCATGTATTATTTGCAAGATTAACATGTCGATCAAAGCATAACACGAACTGCTTTCAGCCTGAATGCACACATTTGATTTCCATGTCATTTCATGATTAGGAGTTAGGAGGTTTCATGAATATGTTTCTTTAAAACCAGTTACTGCATTGTTGAAGGTTGCAGTTTCAATAAAAATCCACCTGATTTATGAACCTTAATCGCAAAGGCATCTTCTGTGACACGGCATGACCTTGCTGAAATCGGATTCTGGTGTAGAGGAATTTAAGCTTCCAGAAATATGAAATAATTTAGAAAAACATGTTTTAGCTATACATTGGCCTACTCAGTACATATACTACTTTGGCCATAATTATTTAAAAAAATAGTCTGAAGTTTTGTGTTCATGGCAATCACAATTTTGTAAAGCCCAAGGCGGCGTCTTTAAATTGTTTGTTTACAAAAAATGTCTGTCGTATAATAAGCCTACAGTATCAAAACCAACTGCAATCCATTATAAGGGAAGTGTTAAAACACTCCACAGTGGTAGAAAATCTTCATTATAATGGATTTAAATAAAAAGCTCTGCCCTAAATCGATGTGCTGGCAACCATGGATTCAGATAAAATCTACAGTAGTGCCTTCATCTTGCAGAATGTAACTAAACCTACACTGTACTTTTCTTTAAATAGAAGTTTTAAACTAACTGCTGCTGAATTGAGACACAAATAAACAATCTTGAGTCTTAACAGTCTGATATTGTTTGTTTCCAGTTACAAAACATTGTAGATTAATTACACATAACTTATACAGTCACATTTCAACACTACACAACATAACAGGTAAAAACTATATATTAGATGTTTATACCATGTATAAATAGTGAATGGGTGAGATTTCATACAGATTGTAAGAAGAATATAAACAGTAGCAAACAATATAAACAGTAGCAGTGAAAGAGGTTGTAGGTGGGAAACAATTATGGGAAGATTTATTTCAAAATGGTATTATAGTACAACACAAAAAAATATTTTGTTTCAGGTTGTCACTAGATATGTAAATAACATGATTTTAACTCATAAATACAGTTATTTTAGGAAAAAATACATAAGGCAGTTGATGCATGGTGTTGAAAAAGAAGCGTAAGGAAGCTGTGTATATATTCTATTTACATCTGCAAACATTTAGCAGCACTCATGAGACAAAAAGTCATCCAGGGTCAGGCTTGGCTTTGGTCAACGTAAGTATCTGACTCTGTTTGTGCCAGACACTGCGTTAATTATAACTACTAAGGCAAGCAAGTGACAATACTTATATCATTGAGAGTGTTCAAATGTTTTTAGCTGCTTGCAAAATAAAGTTTTCTGCAACTATTGTATATCTGTGTATATAAATGTTTTAGCCTGTGTTTTTGTCCTGATTTGTGTGGTAAAAAAAATCTTCTTCTAATGTACAGTCATACTGGAGTGTGATCCTAAAAGCTCTTTTGTTTCTGTCAATGAAATGCTGGTAGCTTCAGTAACTCAGCCTATTTGCTAAGACATCCGGTTTGTGTTGAACTTATGGACCCCGTACCCTCTGTGAATGAGTATGTTCCATTATTAGCTTCACTTTCTTGTCCATGATCTTTGTCAGCCTTCAAGCGATGCCATTACGGCTCCTGGTGTGTTCGATCAAGGCGACCGTGACCACGTGGACACTCAAACCAATTATGGCCCCTGGCAGCAGCTTACGATCAGGCTCATCTTGTGTGGAGGGATTTCTGTAAATTGGATCAGGCTGCTTACAGGGGCTTAGCATGACGTACTGCAACTTTGAGTTTAATCATGAGGATCCTCGGCAATCCTCCACCTCTTCGAGAGGACGGAACATCTCGATTAGCCTCACCTGTGTGTCAGGGAAGAAACCCAGTGAAAGTCTGGAGAAATAAAGGCTTATAAACTTTGAAGTTTCTGGCACAATGGGAGAGGAGAAAACTTTGAAGAAATAAGACTCCTGCGTTACTCCGGGGTCCTCCTGAGTTCATCATCTCTGCTCCTTTGCCGTGGGATGGATTACAGGCTGAGCTGACTTTCCTGTCCTATTGGGCCAGCCAGAGGAGACCCTGACAGCAAAGAGACAGGGAAACAGGAACTGCAGGTTGGAACATTCACCAACATTCATCTAAACTTGAGGTATAATCTGGACATCTTGGAGGTCCTGCAGTTTTAGACCATCATTTGACTCTCTTCTTCACAGGCAAGGACACATCACAGATTGAGCAATGGCTTTGATGCTGGTAAAGTTTGATCTGAAAAAGCGAGTGAAACTCGCTCAGACAGTCTGGTTCCTGTACTGGTTTGCTGTATTGGCCGGCGTGCTGGTTTTCAGCATGGGCCTGTTCTTTAAGATCGAGCTGAGAAAGCGCTCAGAACTTATGGACAACAACGAGAGCCACTTCTTGCCCAACCTGCTTATATTCATGGGTCTAATAGCCTGTGGCATCAACGCCTTTGGAGGCAAAATTTGCTACGACTCACTGGATCCGACCAAGTTTGCAAAGTGGAAGCCCATGTTGAAGACCTTCTTGATGTTCTGCGTGGGCTTCAACGCCCTGCTGTTCATCACAGCCCTGCTGTGTTTCCTGATGAGGATCCCTCTGCAGTTCACCCTGGCTGAGGGGCTGAGGAACGGCATGCGGTTCTACAAGGACACGGACACACCGGGACGCTGCTACATGAAGAGGACCCTGGACCTGATGCAGATGGAGTTTCGATGCTGCGGAAATGACAACTACAGAGATTGGTTTGAGATTCAGTGGGTTAGCAACCGCTACCTAGACTTCAGCGCTAAGGAAGTCAGAGAGTAAGTGACAAACATTAGAAGCTAAATCTGTCGTGCTAACCTTGAAACGCTGGAGAATGTTAATGTGTGATGTGACAGTAAAATAGCATTTTTTGGGATCGGCACTGAGCCTGAGCAAACCAAGCTGCAGGTTGCAGATGTGGGGCAGTTTCAGGGGCTGTCTATGCAAAGCTACAGAGTTCACCATAAGTGGATTTGAGGTGAAGGTAGGTCAGAGCGGGTGCGTTATTCACTTTTGTCCAGTAAGGATTATCATCACAGAAATGGTGACAGTGGGGACAAGGTGCTGGGGGGTGGGAGGGTGGAAGAGGTTACTAGGCAGTTTTATGGATAAAGGGAGGAGGAGGGGCTTTGGTGATTAGGTACAGAAGAGGAAGCAGTCAAAAGGGCACACGCAGGGTTAAGTATTTTGTCCCAGTTCAATGATATGAGGCCTTTTTTTGTGTTGACCTGTTTAAATCTGCTGTGATTTCGAGCAACAAGTGCTACTTAAGTTTCTGTAAACAATTGTGAAAAGAACACTTTTGACCCCTGGGACATGATTAGTGTTTAATCTCCAGGATTACACTGCCGTGTCCTTCAAGAATCAGTGTCCTCTCCAATCTGTGGAGGACCTGGCAGCACCCCAGGAACAGCACGGCTCAATAAAACCATTTGTTGCCAGATTTTAACAGCTTCATAAACATAAGACATTTTTAAATGGGCAGCGGTTGGTGATGGATTACAAAGTTGTCACTGTGTCGTGTCATTTTAAATTCCAGCTTTCTAATTAATAATTACTTTATTAGTATTCAGAGCGTTACTGTAAAGTACAGTCTATCTGGGGTGTTATTGTGCAGCTTTCGATGAGTTGGAGATGCTGAGAGAAAATCACTGATGATTATCTGACCCTCATAGTTCTTTGTGATCCAATCACACTTGTCTTTCCATTGACCTACAACTATCACTCACAGTTAAGATCTGCTCCTTCGATCGAGCACTGACCCAAATGTGCACGTTTCTTTTTTTAATGTGTGCTATTTTCAGGTCTACATTATCAGGACTCATACTAAGATTCAGTGATGCTTTGCTGGTGTTTTTCTAAGCTAACAGTATAATCTTATGGACACTATATACCAGTTGTTTAAGCTGGCTTTGTGGAGAATAATATGTTTGATTTATACTTATTTCTGTTACAGAGGTTTGGATTTTAACTGTTTGTTGTCAAGACGCGGACATTTGGGATTTCAGATTAGATAGCACCCTAAAATACAACATAATTACTTAGTAGGGCCTCAAAATAATGTGCTTAGTAACAAGAAGATATAATGAAACATCACCCATTATAGTTTTTTGTGAGGAAGAGCAGTCTAATTTAGACTTACCTGCATAATAATATCAGTATGCCTAGTTCCTGACCTTCAATCTCATCTCACCCCATCATAACACAGCACTAACATGACATTTTGAACATCCTCTTAGCCGCATCGGGAGCAACGTGGACGGCCAGTATCTGATGGACGGGGTGCCGTTCAGCTGCTGTAACCCCAGCTCCCCCAGACCCTGCATCCAGCAGCAGATGACCAACAACACAGCCCACTACAGCTACGACCACTACACCGAGGAGCTCAACGTGTGGAACCGTGGCTGCCGCGAGGCCATGTTGTCCTACTACGGAGGCATGATGAACACCATCGGAGCCTTGGTGTTGCTGGTCACTATGCTGGAGGTCAGGGCCACAGCGGCATTGACATAAACACACACACACAAATGTTGTAATGGGAAGTAGAAAATAGTGTTCACTCGATTTTAGTTCAATTTTAATACGATGCACACACCTACCAACAATCCTAATTATGGCTGTCCAGTCAAGTTGTCTAGTACAGCATCCTCTTTATCTCATTGTGTTGCATTGGCTTATTAATACACAGCACAAAACACCCACTTGTACTTGAAAGTATAGGTTGTATTTTTTTACTTGAACCCAAATGACCTAAAGGGGTAACAATCAGCTTACTCTACCTGGCCCACAAGTTTTTTGAGGCAGTTTTTACACATGACAAATTTCAAGGATAAACTGGTATGTTTGGCAAATGCTTATCTGGTCAACTTCAATTTCCTTTACTTAACCTTTTGTGTGAACCCAAATACTCTCTTTACCACACAGTGTGTTAGACAGTCTGAAACAGGGCAAGTACTGCACTTGAATATTTACTTTCAAATGTATAAATATTCAGATGTTTTAAAAGTTTAAGTAGTGGACCCAAACTGGCCCAGCTTCAATAAAAAGTCCTCTCACAGTTGGTTTTGGTTGGAGATGAGGAGAGGAGTAGGAGATGATAGCGTTTGACATCAGATTTTAAAGTTTGATTTCAGATTAAATTAGATTTAGATTTCAGAGAAAGTTTCTCTCTCCAGCAGATAAAAATGAATCTCCTAGTGTCAAATGCAGCACTTATATTTTTCAGCACAGTAAAGGTCAAACGGCCAGTAAACGGTCTCAGTAAAATGTTTGGAAGTCAGGTGAGGACTAATAGTAAGAGGTCAAGTGTATAAACATGCAAAGCCTTGACCCACTTGGCATGATTGTCATCGATTTCCTCCAAACTCCGCCTACGCTATCAGCAATATCCAATTAGCGCATCTCCTTCCCAAACAACTCTATCCTCTTTACCTAAATATCATTCCTCCTGGCCTACTGTTGGGTTGCCCTCACCACCTCTGGCAGGTACAGGCGTGCAGCTTATCAACAGCATCTCACCTGTTACTTTCTACCCAAAGGGTAATCCTGCAACAGTCACATGGCATCTTTCCCCCGCTCAACTCTCTCCTCAGCCTTCCCTGCCAACATCTGCTGTTGTTGTTGTTGCTGTTGTTGTTGTTGTTGTTGTTGTTGCTGCTGCTGCTGCTGCCAAGAGCCAGTTTATCTGCTTGCCATCACACAGATCAGACGAACATGTACAGATAAACCCTTGAAGTCAGTGATAGCAGTGATGGTATGACATCTTTGAGCTCCTGTACCTGCACCTCAATGAGACACTGAGATAACATCTCTGTCCCAGAAATCGTGCAGACGAACCCTTGTTCTAAAAACTTGGATTTAGGTGATGCATGGAAGCTGCTCAGACGCACAGTCGGAGGAATCCCAGATTTAAGAGTAGTTATGTAAGTGTCTCTGTGTTGACACAGATACTGGACTCAGTGAGGGAATAATGGGTTAATCTGTCGGAGGTGGCAAGGGCAGGCCCACTTCCTGGAGTTTGATCTCCTCATTTAATGTCTCCATGTATAGCAACTGAATCTTCAACTTTTAATTTTGTAGCTTGAGGATGCATGCATGTCACTCTGAGACATGCATAGAAGCATATTGATTGTCAGTATTGTATTGCATTGAACAGGTCTGCAACAAACAATTATTTTGTTTATTGATGTTTAAACTAATTATTTTCTGAGTTTATAAATGAAATAGAGCAAAATCCCAACATGTTACATTTTCTGTAACTTAAAGCAGCTAATTCTCACATTCTTCACCAATGAAATGTTTGATTGATTTGAATTATTTATGAATTAAATGCTTTCAATACTGTTAGTGTTGATGAAATGTCTAATTAACTGACTAATTAGTTAGTTGTTGCTACTCTAATTAAAAACTTTGAAACACATTTTTCTTTATTAACAAGACAGTTAAAAATATCGTGAGCCCTGGTGCAGTCTTCTTCTAATTTCTTGTGGCATAGATTGCACATAAGGACCCTAAAACACATTTCTTCCTGAGAAGATGATTGAGTGATTTAGTGAAGCTCATCATCTGTCTTTCTGTCCCCTGAAGGTTGGTGTGACTGTAGGCCTGCAGTACGTCAACAGCTCCCTGTCCACCCTGGCTAACCCGGAGGACCCAGAGAGCGAGAGCGAGGGCTGGATCCTGGAGAAGACAGTGAAGGAGACGTTCACTGACATCATGGCCAAAATGAAGGCTATGGGCAAAGGCAGCAAGGTAGAGGAGGGGGGAGAGGCAGCGGTCGCGACAGTGAGCTGAGCTAACCCCTCCTCCAAAAACTGACATCACTCCCACCTAATGAGGAGAAAAAGGGGACGTGTGAAATCACTACTTTTTTCTACCATCATTTATTTTGTAGACACTCCCTACTCACATACCTATGAACTCATTTTAAATGGACTCATTACAAATGGACTCCTTGAATAAATAACACTGTATATTCATGTGTAGACAGATAATGAGTAGGATGAGTAATGGTTTTTAATTTTGGTTTTCCCCAACCAAACAAACCCATCACAAGCTCCAACTTTGCTTCTCTGGGTATTTTTAAAGAGATTCACAGTTCTGGTTTCTCTGGATCTGGAGGCTTTTTTCCCTAAAAACAAAAAAAAGTGCAAAATTACAAGTCAGGTAAATGAGGAATGTATTGATAAATGTCAGATGTTTTGCAGTTACAAGTAAGTATAATGTTTCCTTTGTATTGTTGTCGCATAGTTTGGCGGGGATGGTGGTTGCTATGCAACCCCCCCTCTCATGGAAGCCAAAGGTGCAGATTGAGCATATTTACAACCCAGGAAACGCAGTGTTTTATCTTTGTTAACCTGTCTATAGTGCTTGGGACCATAGCTGGTACTGTATATAGACAAAAGAAAACAACTCCGAAAACTCCACCACTCAGCTTTTTTTATTCTCTAGTCCAACTTTGAAGACTGGATCAGCTCCTGAGATGGAGTAAAATTCTGAATTGAATGAATCAGTATGAATTATGCATGAATGTTGTTGTGGTGCACGACTGAAGAGTGAGGCATGGGAATCAGGAGGTGCGCCCCGCAGAGAAGCATGGGGCAACTCCAAACCTGTGGAGGACGACTGAAATTGGCAGCTAAATCGTGGCTCCTGACCCCTGTTACTGTAATCTCAGATCCTCTTTGATGTTTCCCTTGTGCATTCAGGTTATCTGTTTAATGACACATATGTCTGTATATTCTAACAACTGGTTTCCTGTCTTTGTACATAGTGTAGAAATGATAAATAAAAATCTAACTTTTTTAAAATAATGTAATTAAGCTAAATCTTTTATTTAAATCCATGTAAAGTTTTTTTTCCAAATGATGTTTTTTTTTTTTTTTTTTTTTTTTTTGCTTTGTGTGTGTGTATAGACAAGACATTCTGCTGATTGTATACATGAATAAAGGATTTTAGAGATATGAATGAACAGTGAAATAATGACGTGGTGTTGTCCCGACCTTGAGCCACACAGTCTCGCACAGAGATCAAGAGGCGAAGCATGCTGTGAGTGCTGCAAGGTTCCTGATTAAGGCAATAGGATAAGAGCATTTACGGCATTACTGCTTTCACATGGACATGGGCTGACTCTTCACATGTCCAATGTAAGGACAAGTGTGTATGTTGGGGAGTTATACACTGGATGCATTCACAAACGATTTATTACATGTGCATGTATTTGCAAGAAAACCCAAACGTTTCTTGTAATATACTCTGGAGTTTCTGTCTTTACTGTTTTCATGTATTTTTGTGCCTTAAATCTGCCCTAGAATGAGCTCCAGAGGATGCAGGTAACAAACCCTTTGATCTCTCAGCCCATATATTGATAAATAATAACCAGAGAGGTACTTTTTTATCCATCTTCTTGAAACACAATCCATTTAATATCATGTGCATCTGAACTGAGAGCCACAAATCCTGCAGACCCAAGCAATCAGGAATGAGGAGCCATGATATCAAAACCAGTGTGGCTTAGTTAGAGCAGATGGGTGGGGAAAGCTGTGAAGAGTCAGCAGGAACGGTAAAGAGGCCAACTCGGCGCGGTATTTTTGTTGGACCAAAGCACATAACCAGCGCTGAGTAGATAAGAAGCCTAATCGGCTTTAGATTAGCATGAGCCCCTCAGCCAGGTGAGCAGGTGATGTCCTGCTGCAGGACTCACGTCATGGAGACGGAGACTCTGAAAGACAGAGACAAAAACAAGAGAAAGTGGAGATCGGGGCAGGATAAAAGTAAAATACAGCACCGCTTTGAGGATTTTCCAGGAAAATACTGTGTAACATGCACAGTGGTGGAAGAAGCATTCAGTTCTTTTACTAAAGAAAAACTCGTACCACTAAATAGAAGTACTCCAGTGTGAGAAAATGACCTGCACTTAAAAAGTAGAAGTAGTAAAGTATTGTGAGCTAATTACTTAAAGTATTGAGTGAAAGTGCTCCTGTCAGTGTACTCCACAATGTGATAATGATTATTATTATTATTGCTTGTATATGGAAACAACTTGCACATTTTCAAACTGTTTAAAAAGCTTATTTTTGATATCAGTATTTTATATTTGTTAGTAGTTCACTCAGCTGCAGTGTTGCTGAAATTGTTGATGTTGAAGATGTTGAGTTAAGTACTTACTTGAGTAAAAGTAGCAATACAGAACAGTAAAAGTACTTCATTACAAGTAAAAGTCCTGCATTCACAATTCAACTTATATGCATATTACTGTATTATTGGATTACTTTTACTGGCATGTCAATATATAAACAGTACTGTGATGTTGCAGTTTGTGATGGTAGAGATCATTTTCTGGATCATTCTGGATTAGTGTTTTTTTTTTAATTTTTTATTTGCAATGTGCAAAGTTACTATAACTGTTCAATTACTGTAGTGGAGATAAAACAAAATGCAGCATAATGTGAAAATATCAATAAGCTGTAGAATCTAAGTCTCAAAATTGTACTGAAGGGTAGTTCTTGAGTCAATATAAGTAGTTTCCACCCCTAGTTTTAATGTTGCTTTGCCTCCTGGTAGTTCACCAGCGTCTCTGTAACCATAACTGTAAATCATTTGCAGTAGTTTAGAATATGTGATCAACCAAATGTGACTCTGTGTGTGTTTAACTGTCCCTCACTCCTTCAAGGTAAGGAAACAGTAATAATCCGCTGTCAGTGTGTCCTCTGTGTTCTGCTGCTCTCTGTTGGTGACTGCAGGTAACAAACTGGGGAAAAAACAAAATCATTCTCACTGTGTGTGGATCTAATTCATTAAAAACCTGTAACAGCATTCCCACATGCAGTTCATTTTCCAGCTGTGTCACTTTCTGTTTTGTGACCGTGTAATCCGTGATCCCACGAGCTTTTATAGTCCAGCTACTCAGATGTAATTTGTTTTGACTGTAAATGTCTTCCAGGCTTCTTCTGTGACCAATTTGGTGGCTTGGATCGATTATATTCAAACCACTGATGAGCTGCAGTTACAACACAAGTCCACAAGGGGGCGTCTTTCCACCAGTGATAATGTAACAGGGATGGGCGTCTCATTGAAAAACTTTAAAAGAGAGAAAAAGGATTAGTTTAAAAAATAAATACATATGAAACCACCGCAGTAAAGTCTCCTTACAGGTGCTGACATAAATAAGACACGTTTCAGAAAGCAGGAAGATTAAGGATACAACTAATGATGTTTTGTTTTTTCAGAATTGTTTTATGTCTCGATTGCTTCTCTGATTAGTTGTTTAGCACATGAAATGTCTTAAGATAGTCACTTTGTGAGCTGTGTGTGGCCAACAGCTCAAATATTTAGCTTAGAATGATTCAAAACATTTAATAATTTTATCATTAGTCATCTCTCTCGGTTAAATCCTTCTATTTAACACATTTTTATTCAAATGAATGAAAAAATATTACCAAATTAGCTCAACACTCATGTAATCTTCACTACTAAATATGTTAAAGGCTGAAACAGGTAGTTACACTGTTTAATATTCTATTTCTCTTTCTCAATTTTGCCTTAATCTAATTATTTCTTGGACTAATTAATTGTTTGGTCTATTAAAGGTCAAAGCACAGCACAAAATGGTAATTCCAGTTTCCAAGAGTCCAATTTAGCACCTTTTGTTGTTGTTGTTTTTTGAATCAGTACAAACAAACTAACATTTATGAAAATAGCTAGTGATTAGTTCTTTCTTGTTGACTCCAATAATGATCATAACAAAGATTATAGCCCGAGGAGACTCACTTGTTATGCATAAAATTCAGTTTACAATGACATAAAACAGACAAAAGTAAAGTCAATCCACTGGATGTTGAAATTTTTGCATCTGGCAATGAATCACTTATCAAAATTGTTAACACAAAAAAAGATTTTAAATCTGTTTGGACAAAAAAAATGATTGATTAAAAAGCAATGGATCCAGAACGTGTAAATAAAACTGATGCAGCGTATTAATTATGTATAAAGAAGTGTGACTCATGAATATATGCAGCATTTGAGGTGTTTTTAATTATTTAAAGCCATAATAAACATGCAAGGTGTGATGTCTTTGCAGTGAAGCGATGAGTGACATGTGTTCTAATATTAACTGGTTGACCTTGGCATTTTTTGAGCCAAAGGTCAGGGACGCTGCTATCACATCTCACTTTACACTTCACTATGGGCTGAATAAATATGGCAGACAGAAAGAAAAGCAGAGACAGAGGCACAGAGGGAGAGAGAGAGAGGCCCGTGACTGGTAGATGTGTGGCCTGCTCAGAGGGGCATTGTTGGAGCTATGAGAGGACAATGCACTGCCCCCGCCCTGAATACTCGCCATACCAGCTGACCAGCCATTACCAACACTGCTGCCCCGTTACAATTCCTGCTGCTCTGACACACACACACACACACACACACACACACACACACCCTTCAAAAGTTCAATCATAAGTTTAGTCTTACAAAGAAAAATCTGTATATAACTGGACAGAGGAGAGAAACCAGGTGGGAGGCCAGTAGCGCCTGACAAAAGGCTTAAGCAAAGGCATGCATGGGCACACATATTGTCTACTGTGTGTGTGTGTGTGAGTGTGTGTGCACATGTGTGTGATTTACAGCAAGTTAAGTTTAGACCCTCGCACCTATCTGTTCCTTCAGCAATAACATTTCTCTTGCCCAAGTGGCAGCAGCCACCCAGTGAGAACAAATGCACCCCTTCGCACCATCTTATTATTTCAGGATCCCTGACAAAAGTCCTCAAAGTGGAGGGTGTGAGCAGGAGAGGAGGTTTCATGTTAGTGGGGGGAGAAGTATCATTTACTCAAGTGAAACTAACAGAAAAAAAACAATCCACATGTGAAAAAGTACAGTATTATTAAAGAATGTCCACATCGTTAGTGCTCTGTTGAGTGGTCACTTCAATAAAATGCTATGATTTATATTCTAAATCAACTGTGTAAAATAAGTACATGCTGGCACTAAATAGTAGATAAACATAAAATGAAAGTCAACAATTTGATAATTAATGAATTTATCTGAGAAAAAAATATCCAATTATTCTCAGATTCCAGCTTTTCAAATAGGAGGCTTCTTGTTTTTCTTTATATCCTTGGGTTGTTCAGTTGGACAAAACAACAATTTCCTGAAATTCAAAGCAATGAAATTATTAATTATGAATAAATATAACTGACTGACGTGGAGTATATAGGTTCTTTTAATCAAGGACTGTAATTGTGTGCAGTAGTGTTGATGTGCTTAGAGAGTATTTCCATTTTATTGATTCATAGTTTACTTTAACTCCACTTCTGACAGCTATAGTTATTTTCCAGGTTGAAATTTTGCATTAAAACCCACAAACATGTTCTTTAAACATTTTTTAGGCCTTGTGGTGTTTTTGAATAATATGAAAATGACCCAGTATTTTACAAAAAAAGTACAGGCATTAGTTTATCATTCAGTTTTATTTCATTCCCATCCCTTTAATTATCTCACGTCCCCTTGATGATAATAATGAAATAGTTCTACTTGTGTAGCACAGCTCATGTACAAAGAAGTGCAAAGTTCTTTACATCAATAAGAAAACTTGAGTTGGATTTAGATTAGGAAATAGGACTACATTTCTTAACCCTATAGACAGTAATTGAATTGACATCAATAGTAAAAAGCTGGACACATCAGAGATAACAACTTGCAACAAAAATGTTATATATACTGCTTTTTACTATGGTTATTTTAGATATGATTTTATGGACTAAATGTTTAAATACAGGAATTTAAGTGTGTTACTGTCAGATGAATGGAGTGAGGGTAGAAAAGTGTTAGAAACAAGAATAAAATGAATATATAAATACATCAAAACTGCACACAAGCACTTTCAAACTTAACCAGTTCTATTGATTATTAATTAATAGGTTGTTTGCTTTGTCCAGAACTAGTTATCTAGTCCTGTTTACCACCTGTTTCCAGTAACTGGGTATTGGTACATCCTTTAAGTGGTCATTTTACTGCACTCAAGACTGACAATGGGCAGCTACAGTGACTGTATAGTTGTAAATGACTGCTAAGGAGTAGAAGAAGTCAAATATACAAGTGCAGTTCTTGAAGGCACCTGTGCACGCGCACACACTTGACGGACAGTAACTGTTGCAGAACAGGTGTGCATACCTATGCAGGCCTGTTGTATTGTTAAACATGTTGTGTATGCGAGGAAGAGATGCAGCAGGGCGGGGGCACTGAGGGGCTGCTGAGGTGACGTGCACGAGCATCCACCTCCTCCTCTTCCTCCTCCTCCTCCTCCCGTGTGAC
>OOFC01017646.1:5412-17617 GCA_900323345.1 Pseudochromis fuscus
TTTACAAGGGGGGGGGGGGGGGGGGGGGGGGGGGGGGGGGGGGGTACAGGGGGCAGATTACACTGTACTGTATTTCATGACCTTGCCAGCCCATTGGTTTGACCAGTAATCCACTTCCATAAAGAGAGAGTGCAGGATTCAGAGGGCTATTGGAGATTGCAATATATACCTTCTTAACACTTGGTCCACCCGGGACTCAGTCGGTGTTGTCGGTGACTCTGTGACCACCCTGTTCACTTCAAGTAAGAACTTTCTCTCTCTGATATTGTTTGAAGTGTGGAAACATGTTTTATTTTGGTCGTCTGCATGACTGTCAGTGCTTTTATTTTGGCGGTCGTTAGCAATTCATGTAAAAATGTGTCAGTGGAAGGTTGCAGGTTTGATGAGTATTAGAAGTTCTCGTAGTGAGTTTAAGTTTGTAGCGAAGGTAAAACGCTAAAGGTTCACAGAGGTTTCGTTTTTCAGGAGTCACAATGGGAATCGAGCACTAACGACGGAGAATTTTAGCTATTTATGCGTGATGTCTTTGGTTTTTTACCCCTTTATGTTGTGTGAGGAGAAAGGTTACAACAGATCTGTGATGTTTGTGGCTCCTGTGGTGTTTCTTCAGCTGTTTTTGTGGCGACGATTCGGAGGTTTTCTGTTTTGACTCAGTCGGCGGTGATGTACGGCGTGATGATGTGGCGCGCTGAAAGGCAACACCACTACAAGGCATGAACCTGAAAATCGATCCGTCTCTGTTTATCCTCCTGTCACCACCCTGGGGAAAAAGCGGGAAGTGGGGGCTGGTGTCCGGAGGAAAACTCGGTCTAATCTGCAGCTGATGCCAAACTCAGCGTCTTGTCTTCACCTTGCTCTTCAGTTTAATCCCCGTTCACCAAATTTAGCCACGAACGCTCAATCGTCAGCGATTCAGCTCGACTTTCTACAGCAGAGGAGCTTTTATGACAGATTCTGTCTCAGTTTTTTGTTTCGTTATTTGGTTACGATAATCTTTTCTTTTTCATCATTTCTGAGGGAAAATCTTCACTTCCAATTGTTTCAAGGTTTATTTTACGAAGGTTCCTACAGCAGAGAAGCTTTTGAGATGGACGATTTGCGGCTCATCCTTTCCATGTTTTCAAGATGAATAAGTTTTTATCCTGAAGGTTTTAGTCTTTATTTATCAGTTTAACCTCCACCAACCTCCTAGAGATGGTTTTGTTGAGGTAGCTTAATGTTTGGCAGCAGCAGACCTCCTTTTTTTTTTCTATTTTGATCCAATTTAAAAGTTTTAAAGACAACTTCTGTTTCAGTTTTTAGTTCTGTCGCTTTTATCTTCACCTTGAAAACATTTTGAGCGTAAAGTTTTGAGTCTTTCTTCATGAGTTCAATGCCCACCCACCTGTGTAGACCTGAATGTGTTAGCAGCAGCAACATCAAAGCTTTAAACACAGATTCTGTTTCAGTTTTCAGACCTTTTTTCTTCATCTTTTTCACATGAAAACTTTGACCCTAAAGTTTTTAGTCTTTATCAGTTACATCCTCACCCTCTGAATAGACACTTTCATTCAAGCATTTTAATGTTTGGGCAACAGTAAAACTCCTTTTCTGTCTTTTTAAAACAATATTCACCAACATAAAAGCTTTAAAGTCAGATTCTGTTTCACTCTTAAAGTTTTTTAGTCTGTATTTGTCAGTTTGATGCCCACTTGTCTGTTGTAGACGCCTTCCTAGATCAGTTTAATGTTCAGCAGACAACAAGACTTTGTTTCATCTTTTCAAAACAAGATTTCTCCAACATAAAAACTTACAGATGATTTCTGTTTCAGGATTTATCTCTCAGTCTTTATTCATGAGTTCAATCCCCACCCACCTGCTGTGGTCGTTGAGGCGTTTCAATGTGTTAGCAACAGTAAAGCTCCTCTTCATCTTTTTAAAACAAGATGCCTCCAACATCAAGGCTTTAAAGTCATATTCTGTTTCAGTTTTTAGCTCTTTTTCAAGAATGATCATTTTTGACACTTTTTAGTCTTTATTCATGAGTTCAATCCCCACCCACTGATAGTCAACTCTTTCCTGGAAGTGTTTCAATGTTCAGGTGACAAAAAACAAGATTCCTCCAAAATAAAAGCTTTTATTTTCTTAGATTTTTGGTCCTTTCTTGTTTTTCTCGGTGTTGGAGCAGGAGAACTGTTCTGAGGTCAGTCCGGTTATTTTTACAATATGTTCTAACGTCTTGGTCGCCTGAGGGATGTACTGTCGTGTTAGGTTACTAACAACCGGTCCAGTCTCTCCTCTAGAGACAATCCTACCCACAACACACACACACTTAAGATAAAAATCAGATCCCACATCTACCCCTGCCGATACGACTCCATCTCCAGAGCAACCCACTGTTTTGTCCTCAGAGTTTCAAGTGTCCTAAAATACTCCATCGGCCCCGGAGATACCCCCTGGACCGCCCTGTTATTGGTTTACAGATGACGGCCATGTGTTGCCGGGCCAGCTATGTGTTTCAGGATGCCTGCAGTGGTTGTCTTTTCTTTTAAGACGCGCCTGCTGTCATTTTATTTTTTACCTCCATAATGAAGACATTGGGAACAGCTGTGGCTCCAGGAATAGAGTCTTAATCCGCCGCTCCGTCACAGCTCCTAAACATGACAAGCAGCTCAGGCAGCGACCATCCAGCCTCCGAGGACCTCTGGAGGTTTACCCAGCTCGGTCATATCTATACGTGTTAATAGTTTTTTTGGACCTATCTGCAAGCTAAGCAACAACATAGAGCCAAGTATAGACTAATTATAGCCAAAGTATTAACAAACGATAATTTTGACCTGATGGTGGCGCTAGATAAAAAGACAGAAGATCACCAAAGTTACAGTTTCGTAAACGTGTGAAGCTAATTTCCATCCTAAGACATTTGACTTATAACCACAAACTTCATGGTGGCACTGGAGGAAAAGTAAGAAGATCACGAGAACAAAGTGGCGAAGTGACCAACGCACTGATGATGTTATTCGTAGAAACGTGGCCAAACAAAAGTGGTTTCTAGGTACGGAGGATACATGAGGATTATGAAGAAAGAAAATGGCTCATAGAGAAGCTTCGTTGATCAGTGCTTAGGTTAATAAGGTGACAATATACAGAATTATGCTGGAGATTGAGTCTGTATTTGTTCTGTTAGATTGACAATGACAGATGTTGGGGCAGCAAAATGCTTCAGGATACTCTGCTGGTGTGTTTCCTATATCAACCCTGCTCTCCATAACGCTCTGTTATCCCCCTGCCTGTAAACACTGTGGATGTTGACATATGGCAGCTGATGTCCCGTTTTCTCTCAGTAATCAATCCACCTGACGTAAGTGTCGGATATTCAAGTTTATTTTTATAAACTTTGAAACCAGTTTAAATTCCACATCATCCTCATGCAGTGGATATTCAGTTAAATTAGTTCATTCCTAATAATGAACATCACAGCTGTCTTACTATTGTTTTATGATTATTATTTTAAAATCAGTATTCATACTTGTTTAAATATGCAAAAATAGTTGGAACATGATTTTTACCTGTTAGGTTTTAAGTCAGTACCAACCACAGACTGTTGGAAATGGACGAACCAGAGTCAAAAGTGAAGCCAAAGCAGAAGTGCAAAAAAGTGTAATACCACCAACAGCCACCAGGTGCTGCCTCCAACTGACTTCAATCCAAACATCCTCATTTTCAATCCTGAAATATTCAGTCAACACATTTTCTCCACAAGTCATTCTGATGTCATCAGATAAAGTCAACTCTTCTTCTCAGAGATCTGGTGGGAGGAGTTAGGGGCGGGGCTAGTCTTATCAAGACCAGACCTGAACTCGAGTCTCATCCTCATTGGACAGTGTCCTCAGGTCCAAGGGTCAGACCTGCCTCCTCATTCCTCCCTTCATATCCAAATATGGTCACTTCCTGCTCCAAACAACCAACATGGCCACATTCAGATACCAAACTCCTGGCTTCAAAATGTGAGTCTACAAACCACCGGGTGACGTCATATTAGCTTCAGCCGGTCTATGAACAGTCTGCGGTACCAGCTCAGTTTTCTACTGCGTAAATAAATGAATCAAAAAGTTGCCTGTGCAGAGAATTTAATCCAAAACTTAAATTATTGAGAATATTCAGCATTAATGTCAAATAAAGATTATTCCTAATCAAACAAAAGATACAAGATTAAAAGAGATCAGCTACCCAGCAACAGAGGCTGTAATGCGACAAGTCTAGCAACATCTAGCATGTTTTTATGCTAAAGTGACAGATTAGTGTATATGTTAAATTCATCATAGATCATGTTAATTTAAACTTTCTGGGATATTTATAACATAATAACATGTTAGGGTTGAGCAAGAAGTTTAAGTAGCATGCTAACATTTAGCATATTAGCATGCAATTGTTAGCCTTGTTGTGCTGTAGAAGTATCTTTTAAGTGTAAATGCTAACATGCTGATTTTTAATATATAACATGAAGCTGACTACAATGCTAGGTTTTAGCATGTAGCATGTTAACATATTTTTCATTTAGCCTTGCAATATGCTAAAAGCTAGAATGTAAACATATTAGGATAACATGCTAACAGGTATGTAGTTGGACTCCTGGCGTAGGATGATCATTAGCCTTCTTGGATCAAAAGCAGTTCAGTGGTTTTAAATGTTTCTGATGCTGAAGAGAAAAGGTTGAACCAGTGTAATCCACAGGATGGTGGTTGAGGTATTTGACTGCACAGTGCGGGGCCTGGATCCTTTGAGCCAAGCTGTTAAAAATAGTGCTTCAGTCCTTTGGGGCATTAACACGGCCTGGGTTACAAAGTTCAGTTCCCTGAATTTTCCTGGAATGAAAACATGATGTCTGAAGATAGAATCAACAGGATCCAAACCTGAAATGTGAGACAGGTGAGTCTCTGCAGTGACACGGAGCAGACGGGACTTCAAACAGGAGCCACTCACACAGAAAGATGGAAATGTAGAGTTCACGGTTCTCCTGCAGCGTTCAGGCTTCAACTCCTTTACCGATGGTTTCCAGGTATTTTTATGAGCTGTCAGCAGAAGATCTAACGGCTCTGTTTGGACTGAAGTATTTACAAATAATTAAAGCGTCAGAAGTCGTGATTTATTCTTTGTCCTCTCAATAAAAAGAGGACTGAAGGTCTACGGCCTTGTTAGCACCCAACAACTCTGCTATTGTTAGCTCGCTGTCACTGGTGAGACTGGAAGTGATTTGTCCCGAAGGTCCTGACAGCAGAGTCCTGACCGCTTCAAATACAAGAAGAAACAAAGTGTGTTTGTTGTCGGTCACTTCTTGATAAGACACAATTTACACAGTAGATAATGGATTTTTAAACAGTTGATACATTTTAGTTCCTACATTTTTCCTGGTGTATTAAGCTCTTTATTTTGTCTTTGACTGAAATGTACTTGTTAAACTGCTTATTCACATTCAGAATTGCACACATGATGGCTACACTGTAAGAAATGCTGAATTGTTTTAACCAAGAACTGTTTAAATAATGAACTAACTACATGCTGGAGAAATTTAACTCAGTAAGATGCGAGTAAAAACAATACAATGATACAATGTTGCATAAAATAATAAAATGTTGAACAACAACAGTCAAAAGTTAAATTTAAAACAGCCCGTGTCACTGGGTTAAATGAACCCAGCAGGTATTTAAATCTAATATGTTTCCACTTCAACATTTATTGTGCAGCAGAACCAGATATTAATAATTTCATAACTTTTTTTTAACAGCAGGTGACAGACTGGACTTTACCATTGGCTCATTAAAAACTTTATTTATACCTCAGCTATTAGCAGCTGCCTGTGATTTATAACAGTGTCACACATTGTGCAGCCAGGCTTCAATTCCCGGCTAACATGGCAGCTAATAATTACAGCCAACACGCATAATTAATGCAAATACTCCCATCAGCTGCAGTACTCACACACTAGGGGGCAGTGCAGGCTTCAAACATGGAGCTGATGGTCAGGCTGTTAATTTCTTCTGTGGTGTCAGTTTGGAGCGATGTACAGTTATTTGGGGTGATCAGTATTTGGACTAAAGTGCACAAACAATTAAATACAGAAATGGATGAAGCAATACCCCCGACGGCCACTAGATGCTGGTTCAGAAAACACACAACTCCTCTTCTTATTTAGGGGCGTGGTTAGTTTGAACTCCAGTCTCATCCTCATTGGACAGTGTCCTCAGGTTAGAGGGTCAGACCCACCTCCTCAATCCTCCCTTCATATCCAAATATGGTCACTTCCTGTTCCAAACTCCCTGCTTCAAAATCCACAGACCAGCTGGGGACATCAGGTTAGCTTCGTCCCTGTCTACATACACTCTGTGGGTTTTCCTGCAGACGCCTGAAAGACTCGTCCCGAACAGGCTGAGTCCACGTTTAGCTCCACTTTGTTCAGCACTGACAAATTTTAACATAAGAAGTTGATTAAAAGCTCGATACTGACACCACTGTACCTTAAACTGCATCATCACTGACCACAGATATATGCTCGTAGCTACAGCTCACTGGTCGCTGTGTTTCATTGGGGCGATACGACCACACGACCGCCATATTGGTCAGGGGGAGCTTTGCCTCCTCATGCACACTTCATCCGTCCTGTAAACAGTCTGTTGTGGTAAAGACACTGAATTCAAAACTGAAACACGCCGCCATGTTAACACCCTTCATCAGGCTACTTACCACATTTAGTCACTTCAGTAGGCTGCTCGCTAACCACCATATTTTTTGTAAATACACCTTTTTTTTGAAGAAGAAGAATTTTTATCCTCAACCAGCAATATCCTGTATGCTAACTTCAACACAACAGTAATAAAATAATACATACATAATAACACAATGGATGGTGAACAAAGACGTCACAAAATTAAAACGGTCTTGTAAAATCATCCAGTGACAGTGTTGGGTTTCACTGAGTGCAGGACACGAGGTTTAAAACTGAAACAACGTGATCCTTCTCCCCACATCTGTAGCAGCTGTAACTGCAGAAATGGTGTCATCATGATACATCTGTAGCTGTAAATATTACCCAGCAGCTTGAAGTTGTTCTGGTAATAGGGCGGGTCGCCCGTGAATCGTAAGGTTGTGGGTTCGATCCCCAGCTTCTCCTGTCCACATGTCGAAGTGTCCTTGGGCAAGACACTGAACCCTAAGTTGCTCCCAATGGTGGCTAGCGTGCTAGCAGCTCTGTAGCCATTGGTGTGTGTGAGTGTGTGTGTGAATGAGTTGCCTTGTAGAGCGCTTTGGGACCTAGCTAAGGTCAAGATAGCGCTATATAAATGTACTCCATTTATCATTTTATAAAAGAGTCCATTGGTCCAAATTGTACATATTTACTGGCTATAGCCATGCATCACAGCTCATTAGAAAGTGGGCAATGAAAACAAGGCGGGATCATTGTTTTGTGTGTGTGTGTGTGTTGGAGTGTATCACAGTGTGAGATTGTAGACAAATGACTGTACCACACAAGCTAAAAACCCCATTTTAAAGCAGCGTTGTTGTTTCGTTGTCAGATCCCAGCAGGATCCTGCAGCTGACATGGCCTCTGAGTGAGTACACTCTGTTTGTTTGTCACGTTAACAGAGTTTATATTTTCCAGAATATAACTTTTAGGTTGTTGTGATGGGAGCTAACATGCTACTACACTTTCCTTTAGCCTGATGATGGACTAACATCTGGTCTGTAAGAACACTAACAAACATCTTGTTACCAGACCATAGACTGTGTGTAGAAAGGATGAAGCTGAAGCCTCAGTCCTCCTCCGCTGGGCTGAGTACCAGCACGAAACTGCAACAAACTGACTGACCACCAGGTGCATCTTGGGGGATTTGGAGCCTGTAGACCACCTATCAGCATGTACGGAGGATGCTGATCATGATCAACAAACTGTACGAGTTCTCATGTTTTGGCGAGGACACAGTGTCGTGTGGCGTCTGCAGGTCCGATGTTTGTTTGTTTGTGGTCGTGGTAAGAAAACCGTGAAAGACGCAAAGCAGGAGCAAGTTTCCTGCACATGTGGAGTACAGCGGACACACTCACAGCGTACGAAGTAAATCAAACACACGGAGCCAGAGCGGCGGCCGCGCACCTCTACGAAGGACGCACGTCGAAAACCTCATGTGTGTTGGCGAGATCGCAGGTCGCCATTGCGCCCTGCAAGATGAAGCCCTTGCAACTTTTTTTTAACCTCTGCGACCGACTCAACTCCCACAGACTTCAAAAAACGCAGGCGACGCACAATTCCTGAATTCATGCAGGACCAGGGGTTTACTTGATGTCACCTGTTGGTTTGTTTGGAGCAGGAAGTGACCATATTTGGACATGAAGGGAGGAGTGAGGAGGCAGGGCCAGACCCTTGAATCTGAGGACACTGTGAATGAGACTGGAGTTCAGGTTTGGTCTCGATCAAACTAACCCCGCCCCTAACTCCTCCCCTTCTCTCAACCTAATATCTCCTTAATGTTGAAATGATTTTCAGATGGATCACCTGTCAATCAGACTAGCCCCGCCCCTAACTCCTCCCCCCAGATCTTTCAGAAGAAGAGTTGACTTTATCTGATGACATCAGGATGACTTGTGGAGAAATGTATTGATGAATATTTAAGGATTGAAAATCATGAAGTCGAGTGGAGCCAGCACCTGGTGGCTGTTGGTGGTATTGCACTTTTTTCCACTTCTGCATTGGTCTCATTTTTTTTTTTTTTTTTTTTTGGCCAGGACAGGAAACAGTTGGGGGATGACACACAGCACATAGAGTTGAACCTACGCTGCTGCATTTAGGGACTAAAGCTCCTATTTGAGGGTCACCTGCTCAGGACCCTGAGCTGTCCGGGTGCCCCATAGGTCTCATCTTTAAGGGCTGCTTGCTTCCTCCATTTCTATACACAGTCTATGTTATGACCCCACAACTATGCTCCAACACGATGCTGCTTTAATTCAACTGCTGTTGTGTTTGTTTGACAGGAAGAGACTGTCTGCGAGGCGTAAGCACACTCTGAAGGTGAGGACACTGATGTTGTGTGAAGCTGAGCAGTGGACGTACAGCGTGCTCTGCTGCCTGCTGACGTGATGTGGTGATGTGCATCCTCAGAGCTGTATGCTGGTGGTGGCCAACAATCTGCTGGAGGCTGAAGCAGCAGAGAAGGCCGGGGAGAGGGAGAAGTTCCTGGCTGGGAAATGTCCTCCTCTGGAGCTGCCGTACTCCAAGGACGAGCTGGTGGTGAGTGGAGGCAGCTCAGACTGACCCGGGTCGGTCCGGGATAAACTGCTCATCAGAGGAAATGCACATAACTAACTGTGGCAGTGTTAGCTGGTTTAACCTGGTTAGTTACTGCACTGGTAACAAGGAGCTTACGGAGCCCCCTAGGGGACATTTGAAGAAAAAAAAGGGAGAGAGAGAAAAAAAAAAAAAAAAATCCAGAGAAATTTTCTCGGGATTCTGACTTTGTTTCTCGGGATAAGTTGGGATCCCGTGAAAGTGTTTTGTTAGCAATGCTGCTATGCTAATAATTTGTTTACTTCCAGTACTTCCGGGTCAGTTCAAAATGGAGGTCGCACAGTGGAAAAGATGGGAAAGTTTTATAGAGTTTTATTTTGAGAGTGGATTATCATATGAGGACATGACATGTGTTAAGGAAAGAGGATGACACGCAATCCATTTTCTCTGCATTTATCGTACATCCACATCCATGTGGACGGCAGTGGCTCAGTGGTTGAGCAGCCGTCTACCAACCGAAGTGTTGGTGGTTCGATTCCCACTCCTCCCAGTCATTGTCGGTGTGTCCTTGGGCAAGACACTTTACCCACCTTACCCTGCATGAATGTTGGATGAATGGGTTGGTGGTGGTCGGAGGGGCCGTAGGCGCAAATTAGCAGCCACGCCTCCGTCAGTCTGCCCCAGGGCAGCTATGGCTAGCTTAGCTTAGCACCACCGGTATGAATGGGTGTGAATGAATAATGGTCTCTGTACAAATGCTTTGAGTCTGGACTTCCAGAGAAAAGTGCCATATAAATCCAAAACATTATTATTATTACATTCAAAGGCACCCGTGTAGCTGTCCGGAGGATTGCAGTTGTAAGTTGTAAGTACTTATTAACACGGGATCCAGCGAAAAAATTTTTTTCTCTCTCCCTTGTTTTTTTTTCCTCGAATGTCCCCTAGGGGGCTCCATAGAAGCTGAAGTTCATCAAGCAGGAAAACAATATTAACACAGTAAAAGAAAAGTGTCACTGAACATGTCTCCGGTTCTGTTGCTAGGAGACGATAAACAAATGTATGTTGGATGCAACAGTATGTAGTATAAATGTTAGTTGGTAATGTTAGCTAACTAGCTGTGGTGTTTAGTTTCAAGATGAATCTTTATTGTGTCCATGGGGAGGATCAGCAGAGCAAGATCCCAGCAGCCAATGCAGCATCTACTCTTCATTATATCTCTGGTTTCAATGGTCCAATCACAGTGCTCCAAACATTTGGTCCTACCTACATAATATCCTGTTTTCCCAGAAATACATCACAAACACAAGTTCCAGCCACTTTAAAAGGGTTGATGTGGTCATTTCAAGTATCTTCTTTAAGTATTAAACTCAGTTACTGTGGATCACTGGGAATCGAACCTGTGAGTCTCACACCTGCAGAAACACTGAGCTCACAATAGTTTTTTAAGTACAGATAACAAGTGTTTTCCTGTGTAAACAGATTTAGTTGAAAGGATGAATCGTCATGGTAACCAGATCATGTATGATAAGAAAACCTTCTCTTGAGACCACAGGATATTTCTGTGAATCCAGACACTGATCTTACTCACAGCCCTGCAGCTACAGAGCTATGCAGATACTCATAGAACCACAGTTACCTGCAGTAACTGTAATCTCTCTGTAATCCCCCATCACCTCAGACAGAAAACATCCTCCTCCTCAGAAATTATTTTAACAGCCGAGATTAAATCCTGAGATAAAGTATTTACAGTGTGATCTCCATCATGGCAGCAACAGGAAATAGGTCCGTCGCTCTGTAGCGCCCCCTGGAAACCTTTGTTGTCTAAATGTGAGCCCAATGTTAGAAAGTGAATAAAGGTGTTTTCTGGATTTTCTCCATCTGCCTGCATGTCGTCCAGTTGCAGTGTGTCCGGCTCTCGCTCTAAAAATCTATATTTTTCTATCTGACCTCTGCCAAGAAAAGATTGGACGTCATCCAGGAACATTTTGATTTTGACTGATGAAAACCTAAACCCCTGCACAATCCCTGCCACATAATGTTTTGTGCTGCTACTTCACCACCAGAGGGCAGCAGTGTTCAGTCTGTAGCATCAGTACAGCTGGATTATACCTCAGCAGAGGTTTGTGCTCTGAGTGTTTTCCAGTTGATCTGATCATAGTTTTTAATCAAATAAGAAAAAGGTTTTCAGTTACATTTTGTCTGAAAATATCTGTACTCTGAGTAACTGTGAGTAACTGTAATGTAACTGTTGTGTCTTCAGGAACTTTGCCAGAAGCTTCATGAGCAGCTGGACATCAGTGAGGAGGAGAGATACTGCTTAGAGTTCAAACTGAACATGGTGCTGAATGAGGTGAGACACTGCTCATCCACAGACTCCACAGCGCCACCTGGTTACTGTCATTAGACATGATACTTTTATATGTTGTTACTAAAGCAAACCTGAAGTGTTGCTGCTTTAAATAAGATTTTTTTAATTTATCACCTCCACCAAGGAGGTTATGTTTTTGCCGGGGTTTGTCTGTTGGTTTCCAGAATAACTCTAAAAGTTACAAAGGGATTTGGATTAAATTTTCAGGGATTGTCCAGATGGGGATCAGGAACAAATGATTAGATTTTGGAAGTGATCTGGATCACCGTCTGGATCCAGGAATGTTTTGAAGGATTCTTTAACATTGGGAGATAGGACCATATGCAACATTTCTGCATATGACTCCACCAAAAATGGTCAAGACACTTTGAAAAAAAATCCAGGACAAGTTTCTAACATGGTCTACAATATATCAAAGATTGATCTGGATAAAGGAATAATTTCAGATAATATGATCCAGAATATGAAAAAATCCATCTTTGAAACTTGCATCATAAAAAACAAATGAAGCTAGAAACATGCAACAGACATCTTTAAACAGCCACGACGCTGTGGAGCTAATATTGATATAAATAAACACAAGA
>OOFC01017647.1:0-16611 GCA_900323345.1 Pseudochromis fuscus
TGTATAAAAAGTAGTGACATCAAATGCAGATGGACTTTAATAATCTCATAATTAGTTTTTGTCTCTCATTGATATGTTTCTCTCTTGCTGTTTTTTTAGATTGCTTTTTTTTTTTTTTTTTTTTCTTTCTTTTTTTTTTTTTTTACATGTGAGGTGTATACGCTTATTTTTTTTATTTTTTATAATGTCACAAATAGGGTCGACTTCGAGAAGTACCTTGTTTGACTTGGTAATGAAATGCACAAAATGTACAGTCTTATTAAAAAGTGAGATAAAGAGTAATGTATCCGAGTGCCTCATGAAGATTATGTCAAGTTTCTCACAGTATTTTTTTTTTTTCTTTTGTTTACTTTTGCATCTTTTTTGTTTAGGTAATTGTACGCTTATACTGTAATACATGTACCCTCTGTTAGAACCATTTAGAGAGGCCAGCATCAGGAGTTTCACACCAACACACTCATCATTTTGTAAAAACACTTTCTAAACAACTAAACATTTCAACAGATTAGTTGCGCGTAAGATTCACTTTTTTTTTCTAAACTGAACAATAAGAGAATTTGTAGCTTGTTCTTAAATTTAAGAAGCAACCAATGAATTAAATTACTTTAATGCCAGAAATCCTTTGTCGTAGTTGCCAGTATTGTTAAATGGTTTAAAATTAAGCTGTTTACTAATCTTTTTTTGAGTGTGTTTTGCACCAGTTGTTCCACAGCTTTAATATAGATTTCATACAATCTTAAAATAATGCTGCACCACATTTTGAATGTAGATAGAGCACAAAGTTTTTCCAGCTAGTACTGCACCCCAGTAACAAACTCATGAACACCTTCCAGTGATGTCATTGAAATGAGGATAAAGCAATAATGGATGAGTCAATAACTTTTTCCACACCGGGGTACGAAGTGTTTCAATATTCGACTTGAGAATCCTCCACAACACTGACTACTTGTTACATTTCGGTTGTTAACTGTATGTCAAGAAAGTGAACAGTTAAACACATTTAACATTGTGCACTTGTGTTGCTCAATGACTGAGTCGGTGTGATGGTGTTCAATGGGTGCATTTCTTTTCAATTCAAAGGCCTCTCGTCAACTTTTTCAAAGTAATCATTCCTAAAGAATTATTTCAAATTTTTGTCTTTTTTTTTTTTTTTTTTGCATGATATCACCTCCATTAAAGATTTTATGAGAATCACCAGTGTTGTTTATTTTTATTTATTTATTGCTGAAATAATCCAAGAAAACATTAAAACACTGCTTTTAATCCTGTAACTCCGAGCATGTCATTGTGAACAGGTCTGCACATGCGTTTTTTGGATTACCGTAATTATGTCACATTTGCGCAATCAGAAAAATTCCACAGGTTCTGAGAGCAGAGAAGTTGCACTCACAGTAAATATCGTGTCATTACGGTAATTTCACTAGCGCCTCTCTCAGAAGCCGGTTAAACAGCTGATTTACTATATACTACAGGTTGTTAGTGTAATAACAGTGACGATGAAGCAACAATAGCAGAAAAACACAACAACAGATTTTGATTTTAGAGTTTTAATGAACAAAAACACTGCAACTGCACATGAATGTTTGATGTTGCATGTTCAATTTGAATTTGAAATCAAAATAAGCATAAATAGTCCAGGTGGAAGTTTGGAGGCTCAGGTGTTACAGGGTTACAGAGCTGCCATGATGACATCACATGGGCTCCAGGCTGAGTCTCCACTGGTGTTGCCCTTCATTACATCTTACACTGTGAGAGGCAGAAAGTGACTCACAAGGCGATGAATGTAGATTTTTTTGCAGACTGCTGTGGTGACAACAGTTAGAAATGTAACAACAATCCCACCATATGTAGCTTCCACGTCCTGAGCCCATGTGATGTCAGAGTATCTCAAGCAATCAGAAAAATACCCCTGTTTTTCTGATTGGTTGAAATCTTTCAAATGGCAACCTCCATGAAATTGCCCGTGATGGGGGAGTTTTGCTTCAGGATGAACTTTCACAGATGAATATCTTAGTTGTGCGAGCTCTTTGAATTGTCTTCCAAACTGAATTTTGACCATTTTGTTTTCTGTTGCTTTAAGAACCAGCTCAACAGACACAAGTTCATTAGCTCATGTTGCTCTTTCAGGACTTAGCCGTAGAAAATCTTTCATATGCTTTCCCCCCAATCCCACCAGTTTTTAGAGGAGAGGGATCATAGAAATTTAAAAAGCACAAATGTCAGGAATAGGGGTCAGAAACAGGAAATAACAGGTTGAGCTCATTCAGCTCAGTTCACACCGATACAGATTATTTCTGTCCACTCACACCAAAATACATACAAAGGATAAACCATTATTTCCCTGACTCCTATCACATTAATGAATAGATATATATTGTTATAGCTGTATGTATATTATCAATCACAAGACCAAGAAAAAATACACACTTTTGGACGAGTATTTATTCAAAGCAGTAAGTTTTACAAATACACAACACTGTGCTCTTTTCAAGTAACAGCAAACTTGTACATATAATTACCTCCACATAGTTGCAAACATACCGAATATATCAACTCTGAAAACTATACTCTATTACAAAGTAGTGCACGGCTTATTTGGATAAAGTACAGTGTCTATAGTTGCCTCCTTTCCTCTAGTTCTTGAAACGAGCCACCATTTCAAGTTAGACTAAAAAAGGTTTGATGAATTTGAACGATAGGAACATGGAAAGATTGATTGTTGTACAAAATGAATACTTATTGCATTACTTATGAGCTATTGAACTTTTACAGTAACAGTATTGGGGTCTAAATCCACCACAAAGTACGTACACACAGATCCCAGCCACCCAACTTCAGTAGTGCTGACTCACAACTTCAAACAGAAGAAAAAAGAAACAAACTACTACATTTCCTTTGATGTTGACACTTCACCCTCACTGTCCTCCTCCTGGATCAGGTCTTCCTGGAAGAAAGAAAAAATGAAAGAATAAGAGAAGAAAAGAAATATAACACAGAAACATATTTTAATTTGTGTGTCAAGTATCACCAGGACAGATGACTCCACTCATATAAATAAGTGTCATTAAACTCCTCCATCGTCTAAACTGTTGTATCGCTGCTTCTTTTGACCTATTTTCTCTGATCATTGATTATTATTTGAATCATTTTTGATGCTTTCATCATTGTCTGTTGTTTTTATCGCTGACATATTTAACATTTTGTCTTTTAAAGCATTTTTAATCATATTAATACATCATCATCAGAGGTGTGTGTGTTTTTAAGGCTGCATCTGAATCCTGAATTTAATTTTAAAAAACACCAAGTGTGATTTAAACACTGGTTACACACCATATTTCACTTGAGCTTCTTACCTTCGTCATACGTGGGTAATAACTGCTCAAGAGTTTGGAGGTGGTGATATACACCGTACCAATGACGACTGATGCCACGATGGAGAAGAGGCCGATGGCAGTGAGCACGGTCATTAGAAACAACCCGCCAACAAACAACAGGAAGCCTGACAGACACAAAGACACGTATCAGATCTGTAGCTGCAAAAAACAAAACACTGCAGAGGTGTGTATTGACTGTGAGTACACTTACCCTCGAAGAAAACAAAACCCACCGCCGACATAACAATGGTCACAAGAGCAAAAGTGAGGAAAATTCCCAAAGGCACCGCAGACATGGCGCCGAAAAGCATCAGCATGAGAGCTAAGAACGGGTGGTGGATGAGGTACTGCCCAATCCTGGTGTTCATCAGGGTTGCTACCTGTTGAAGAGAGAAGTTGGGAGGACACTGTTGATAAAAAGTAATAAACAAAAAACCTTTCTGATAGGTGCAAAGCTTTGAGTTACCCTGGGGTCATCGAGGAAGCGGTTCTGCAGGGTCGTCCATCTTTCCCACAGCACCTGAAGGTCACCACCGCTGCTGCTGCTGCTTCTGGGCTGCATCTCCACACACGTCTGACCTGAGCACCAGCAAAACACAGTCAGCATCCCACCACTGAGGTCCACAGGTCTACAGTTACTCCAACAGCTGGATTTAACATCTGCAGCTGTACATCCTCATTTCAATCTTAATAAAAAAGTGTGTAAACAAACTCAGACTCACTTAAACAAAACATAAACTCAGGGTTAACTAGCTAACAACTTCCTCAGCTGTCATGTACGGCACTATGAATGACCCAAACTACACATGAATGAAATCACAAAGTTCTGGTGATAGGTACAGACCTGAAAACCTCCTGTGATCCTCAGCAAAAGTCAGCTCCCAACATATGAAACTGTTGCGTGGTGTCCTCTCATACTTAAACAGCAATAACACGCCCTTTTTTTTTTTTTTTTTTTAAAACGACACACACACATCATTCTTTGTCTTCCTCCTCCTTCTTCCTGTTCTGGATTCCTGGCTGAGAGACTCAAAAGGTTTGTGGACACTATTGCTGCCATCTGCTGTTCACCAAGTATGTTGCTGCTCAAGACTTGACTTCAAATAGTCTTTGTATGGGAGACGTCAAGAGGATAGTTAATATATTGAATGAATGGATTTTTGAAGTACAAATATTTGATGAGGCCTCCTTTTGCAAACTATACCTGCACCCGGGCTCCTTGATACACTTGCACACAGTTTTTCTTGGTACTTGACAGGTGGGTTGTTCAGCATCTTGGGGAACTTGCCTCAGTGCTCCTGTGGGTTTGAGCTGTCTCAGTGTCTCTTCATGTAATCCCACACCCACTCCATGATGTTGAGATCAGGGAGCTGCGGTTCCTCTCCACTCTGACCTCGTCTTTGAGGTCGTTGACCTATTGCAGGGACCCATAAAACACCTCCACTTATTAAATACAGGATATAAAACATGAAAAGATAAGAAATGTAAGTTGCACATGTTCCTCATTTCTTCCTTTTCTTGCAGCAACATCAGTGACAACAGGTGCTGCAAATGGATTTAATCATCTCCGTGCAGGCACTTACAGGTATTTATCAAACCAAACTCGAAGCATTTCAGTTCATTTTGATAATTATCATTCACCTTGTTGCCTTCCTCTGTCTCCTCTGCTCTTTTTTATGGTGTAAAACCACCTGCACAAGTCCAGCTTTCCTCTTTGATATATTACTGATTGTCATTAAATGACCACTGTCACTAATTATGATGGATGCCATGCACAGTCTTCTCTGCTTCTGCCTAATTGTGCCATAAAACACTAATTGTCTTTATTGGGGCCGGTGATGAATTATTAAACGATTTGTTTGTGTGGTTAAGGAAGCTCTGCCTCTCTTTAATTTTACCTCAGGTGACTAAATAACAGAGGGAAGGGATTGATTCAGAATAAAGGTTACATTTCTGGGTGTTTGCTTTAAATAAGTAAGGCATCCAGTGTGCAAATATGCAAAAAAAAAAAAAAATCCTCTCGGTGTGGACTACAGAGCTTGAGTAAGTGATATGGTTTGAGCATGCACTGTTTGATATTGATCGCTGAACTGTTGCTGTGGCTGGTGCATAATGAGGGAAATCACAACAGTCCTCCAGAGATCCAGGAGGGAGCTTCCTATTTTACTTCACAGCTGTCAGGCTGAAATGACTCTCTGGAAATAATGACCAAACTTTGTAGCTTTCCGCTCGGTGCCGCTGTTGGATGGCTACACCAAGATTTCTCTGTGAGGACGGAAACTGATCAGAATATTAAATGACTGAGCCTCACCACCACCGCTGATTACTTCTTCAATCAAACACTGGTATTGCAACTGCCACCCACAAATTAAGTTTAGCCCCTTGAGTTCTGGATAGCATTAAATATATGTGGGCAAGGTCTGAGCGAGTGAAATGGCTGTGTGATCTGTTTTGAATTACACCAAAGAGAGACGCCCCTGGGACCAGTGATGACAACTTATTTGTACCCTTTGTAGCTGCCGGCCATTCTAATTAATCACACTCTTTTGTATTGAGTACAGGGGAGGGATTTGGTGAGAGAGAAAAGGAGAGCGACCGCATCCACCTCTCCTGACTGCTAAGCACTGTGAACTCAGTGAACCGAGGCTCCGGTAGTTACAGACGAGTGAGTTGTATAAATGTGTGTGCAGCTTGTGCACAAATAACAAGAAATTCCCAGTAATGAAGCTTTATGGTTCTTCCACACCTCATAGTGTCTTGTGGTCTCTGAAATTAACTGCAGCCTGGTCACTGCAGCGCTTAACCACATCATTTCTGACCGCCGCCTGCTTCTAGTAATAACAAGACCGGGCTGCCAGGTGGATGTTTATCGGCAGACCCAAGCTGACCGTAAAAGATTTCATACTCTGTGAAACATCCTGCAGAGCAAACAGCCTGAACTCACAGTTATCTGTCAAACAGTCAGTAATCACGGACTATTTAATAAACCAATTATCACGCTCATGTGTTCATTTACACTGGAGACGCTGGGGACATCTCACCACCACTTTTCCAACTGTTTTGCATCACTTTTTAAAAGCACAATTTACTTGAAAAATTGGTCTGAAAAAATAGTTTGCACCAGAAATGAACAAATTATTTACACTTCATAGTACAAGCTGGTTATGTGTTTACAATACTCAGTTCAAAAGTGTCCAGTTATGGTCAGGTGGCAGCTTCATAGAGAAGATAAAGTTTATGAAGCCTGCCAAAGGTGAGTCAGTTTATCTTCATCTTCCCATGAACCCACAGTTTTATGAACAGGAAATAATACACAACATCCAGGAAGTGCAGGAAAAGTCCAGAAAATTAAAGACTAGCTTTTAGAGTCTTTTCTTGCTTCAGTGTAGATTTTCCACTGATATCTAGTTTATTATCTTTATGATTATTTTGTTATTATCATTAATAGATTATGTATCAGTTTCTGAATGTATCAATGTCAAGCAAAAGGAATAAATACCGTATTTTCTGGACTATAAGCCGCTACTTTTTTCCGACGCTTTGAACTTAAACACCGGTGTGACTCAGTATCGGCGGCACGAAGCTCGTTAGCTTTTTACAAGCTAGCAAGCTCCGTGCTGCTGATAAATTTAGCGTCGTGACATCAGACCCGGTCAGAGTGGACCACATGAAACTGTTCAAATAAATTCAATAGTGGCTTATAGACAGGCACTCAATAGTCCGGAAAATACGGTAGTTTACATCTGCAGCCAAAGTGACTGTAGTTTTAAATCACTTTTGAACCCTGTGAAAGTGTCAATGAAGTTTTTTTAGTAAAATATGCCACAGTTATAATGTGATATAGATTGAATTCTATCATATGATACAATACATACAGATAACACATGCAAAAGCCCACATTGATAATGGAAAAAGTCAAACAATATATGTATTACTATTTGAGGCTGAGCTCATGAATCACAGGAAATCTTATAATTTTAAATCTGCCACTTCCACTGTTTCCCTGTTGAATAAAATAAGACTGCTGAGACTAACTGAGTGGTTCCACGGCTCCTGAGACAAATGACATATGTGACAGATATTCCTACATGAGGGTAGATGAAAACTGAATGGTGTTAATGCGTCCCATATACATGCAGAGTAGAGATATATTTGAATGTCTGAGAGCAAATTGACTGTACGATATGTCTGCTGCTGGCATGTGCCGGGCCGCTCAACAGATTGCAGCCAAAGCGTGATTGATGGGCTGTCAGCAAATTCCAATTTGCATCCACTGATTGTAAAAACTAATCACTGCGAGAGGAGGAGCGATGAGGAGCACGAAATGGTCGGAAATCTCCTGTGGTACCTTGCTAACTGGTGCGTGTCCACCTCTTGTGTGGCTCCTGAAAATATATCATGTGCTACATTAGTGACGTCTGTCCGTCACTGACACTGTGCAGCCGGAGCCTCCTGCACTTTATGAGAAAACCAGAGGGACCTGGTGCTTTGTTTTCTCCTTTTGTCTTGTCACACCTGATACCTGCACCTTTTCATCACACTATCTGTCCATAACCACTTCAGCCAGCCCCTCACTTTGTTCACCTCTCTTTGAAGTCGCACTGGAGTGTCCGGCCAACAGCTGGTCACAGGGGAACAAAATGTCTTTGGAGTCTGCCCTGTGTCAAATAGGATACTGCTCGTTGTCAGTGGTTGTCATTTTGCCAGATGAAGGGGGCTGTTTGCGGTTCCTGTCCTCCGACTGGGGAGTGCGAGAGGCTCAAAGGAAGCTCCCTGGAGGGTGGTAAAGGGCGCTGCGGAGGATGAAGTCAGAGCTCTCATCAAGCTCTCCGAGCTCACCAACATCAGCAGCAGCTGCACCACTGCACACACCTCCAGAGAGCACACAGGACGACATAATGTGGTTCATAATGTGGTGTACTTTATGAGAATAATGCCCTTCATTAGTGGAGATCCACACTGGATGTTTAAAGGAAATATGCTCGTTATCTCTGCATAAAAGTTTCATGAGAGGATTTATACAAAATTTGTTGTATTTTTTGTACAATGACAATAAAGCTTCTTCTCCTCCTTTGTCTTCTTCTTCTTCTTCTCCTTTGTCTTCTTCTTCTTCCAGTTTGGCTTAATAAGATCCACTTACTAGCACCCCCAAAGCTCTCCAATTAACATGTCAAATCTAGTTTGTGTAACTCATACAAACACTTTTTTAGCTCCAATATTAAACTGCACAGAATACACCAACATTTCTCCACCACATGTTCCCCATGGGAGGTGGGGGGGACTCTCTACAACATGGCTTTATCCTTAATTGATGTTTTATTCATGCGTATATTGTATTTCATGCAGACAGAGAAGTTTCTTTCTTTCTTTTAGCTCTGAGTTGTGTCTGCAGTTAATCCTTTCTGTGAGAAAAATCAGCCTGGAATAATAAAAGTGAACAGGATTTCATTCCCCTTGGAAATGTTGTGTTGACATGGAAATAATAAAATCTTTTCATATGGTATGTGTTTGTCTAATTGGATAAAGCCTAATATTGGGCTTTTGGTATGTGTGCTTCCCACATATTGACTCAACACTGCCACTGCAGTGTAATCAATTACATGCAGTATCTACAAGGTGCCACTGGTAAACTAGTGTGGAAAGTTTCAGAAGTTGGGTCAGTGGGTTTACACCTAGAAGAATGAGCTCGATCAGCACCATACGGTTGCATCTCATCCCGTCTGCATTTCCTTTCTAAGCTCCAGTATTTTGAGTGATTGCTGCTGCTGCCATTTGTTCTTGCATTTTGATACACTACTTGAATTATGATTAAGGAGGGAGCTGGCTCAAAGCTGCTGCAGGATTAGTGACAGCTCTTGAGGAAGAAAAAAGGAGGAGGAAGAGGATGAGGAGGGGTTGGCGAGGTCATCATTCAAGAACAGCGATGGTAGAGTCGTACACCCTCATCCATTATTTGCTGCACCTCTGTGCCAGTCTGTCCTGGACCTTTGGACTAGAAAAGGAGGAGGCGGGTGAGGGACAGTGAAGAGACGGGATGAATGGGGGTGGCACCACGGGGCCACAACAAGAGTTCCTCTTTCTCATTAAACCTGTGGCTCTCCTTTTGTGTTTCCCATCACTTCACAATGTGTCCCACAGGAAGGCAGGGATACTCGTCTGGCCATTCATCACAGCTTTACTGTCAGCTGCTGGACTCTCTCATTAAACCACCGTGATTGTTTTGAACCAAAGGGAAGGATTCGTGCAGCTTTGTAAAGAAAGAAACAATATTTTCATGCGTTTCCAGGAGTTTATTGCAGCGCACCACATGCTAGAATATCCTCTGATCAAACTGCAGCGTCCTGTTTTGGTGTTTACACAGATCTTTTATGATGCAAACACATTTATCAGGTGCATAATATTTCAGCCACACAATCGCTCAGAGAAAAAAAATGCACTGCCTGCCGTGAGTGTTAACTTCACAGGTGACCTTTTGTTTTGGACTTGCAGCTCGTTTGATGCTCTAACCACCCTGAATTAAGCACTACTCCAACATCAAGGTGGTGCCGTTAGCGAGATGAAAGCAGAGGGGGTTGCACGGCGGGTAATACATTAAACAGGCAGGTATTCACAGCCAGGAGCGAGGCAGCTGGGGAGAAGGACTAGGTGCAGTGAAAGGGAGATTAGCATGGATTCATCACTCTCTACCACCGAAAAGGCACGAGTGCTACATGAACCTACTCTGCAATTTTTAGGAGACCGGTTCACCAGGTTTGTTGGTTAGCAGCCAAATAGCATTTGATCATAGATATTTGTACACCTGCCAAAATCCCAAATGAGTTGTTTACTTGTTTACTAAATGAATAGAAAAAGGAAGATATAATTGTGGGTTTATTATATGTCAGGACTTCATTAAAATATACATTGTCAGCCCAGTAAAAACATGCAGATGTCCAGATACTTTGGTTTGTTTGTGATTATAAAAAAAAAAGCTATAATCTGATTGGTCTGGATTTGATTGATGATCTACGGTCCAGCCCTTTGGTGAACCCCTTAACATCCAGTTTTCTTTAAGTAAGTAAATGAAAAGCCCCATCAAGCCTTAGTGCACATTTCTCTATTACATTAAATATTCATGGCAACATTAACATCGGTGGAAGTTAACTGAGGAATATAAACTTCCTTAAAAGCTCCCTGTGGAGTTCTTGAATACTACAAGCTCTGTGTACTGATGCTTGTTTTCTGCTGCTGGTTTTCTGCAGTTTCTGACGTTCACTTGTAAATATACACAACACAATAAGACTACAAACAAGGATGTAAAATCCTTGTTTGTAGTCTTATTTTTATTTTTAAAGTGAATTACAGACATATACACTAGACGCCGCGGAGCCTGTGTCCGCCCACCGCTTAGATATGTCACAGCGGCCGCCATATTGTGAGGGTCAAGTCTGCCCTGTCAACAAGTCAATGTGACAGCGATGTGTTTTCTGAAGAAAACCACGAAAATATACATTTACATGACTGTGAAGAATCATTGCATTCATTTTTAGCTCATTAAAATAACAAAAATGAAACATACAATTTTTAAAAAATATATTAAACACAACAACAACAAAAAAACATTTTTTCCTACCTGTGGAAGGTTATTCCACGCAGTCGGTTGTCGTTATTTTGCCGGTTTGTACAACCCCACAGAGCAGTGATGTGGCATCGTTGTTTAAAGGCCTCTGGATACTCCCGCGGGCGGTGTGCGCGTTTGCGGCTGTCCTGCACGCATAAGTCTCAACAACTCACCCTCGCAATATGGCGGACACACTCACGTATGTTCCATCCAGTCGGTGAAGCGTCTAGTGTCTATGACAGATACTTGACAGCAGCGGTCCCCAACCTTTTTGCACCACGGACCAGTTTGATGCCGGCATTATTTTCACGGACCGGCCTTCAAGGTGTGGCAGATAAATACAGCAAAAATAAAATAACACGACCGGAATAAAAAAAACTCAAATGTTTGCCCTTTGCGAAGAAGCTCTTAAAAGATGTTTGGTTTCTTTTACTCATTTTCGGTAGTTTGCGGACTTACTTGTTTGGCTAACGTATCTGATCACGTGACCGAGACAAGCAGACGAAAGTTAAGTCGGAGAGAATCCGGTCGTTTTTCAAAATAAAACGTCTTTCAGACTATAACGATGAATACAACGGAATCTATATAAATCATTAATTCTTTCTGCGCGGCCCGATAACAAATGCCTCACGGACCGGTACTAGGCCCCGGCCCGGTGGTTGGGGACCACTGCTTTACAGAACACATCTCCTCTGGTGAAATACCAAATTGCAACACAAAATACATACATATAAGTTCTGTAGGACAACAGTTCAGGGTGCGTTTAAGTATTTATTATTCATCTCAGCTAATGTGCTTCATGGTGGCTGTGTTTGATGAGATCTGATTGAACTCGGAGGTGAAACACAGTGTCAGCACATCTTGATCCAAATTCTGTTACCTTTTTCCGCCCACTATCAAATCAGTGATGAAACAGCACAGGCAAACAGTACATCTCTCCCATAAAATATCCAGAGCTTGTGAGTTCATCCTGCTCACAGACAGAATCTGACAGATAAAATAGGTTTTCGGGGCCTTTAAGGTTGAAGAAGTTACTGTTTGACATCGTCTCAAACTTTCCATTTTGCTGTTCATTACACTGCCTGGAACAATACGGCTTGTTTGTGTGAGTCACTTTGTCCCTGAACATAAACCTCCACTGAAAGAACCACTTTAAAGCTTCATCACCCCAGAGTGTAATTTTGTCACTATCAATGTGTAATTTTCCACCTGCTGCGGTCCCAGTCAGACATAGGCTCGGGTGTGACACTCTTCTTCAGAGAGAAATTGTTACTGATGTCACTGATCTGTGCAGACTTGTTTGAAAATCAATTGTTTGTAATATTCTCCGCGCTTTACCCTGCGAGGAACTGAAACCTCATCAGATGAGTCACAAGACAGAGTGCGGCCGTGTCCGCTGTTTTTTGCTTTGGATTTCATTCAGTTTATATCTCAAACACTAAGCCTGACTATATAAATAATTACAGCACTTATTGCTCAGTAAGGAAGATGAGTTTGGTCTTTTTGGGAGAGCAGTTAGAGTCATTGACACCCACATCACAGGAGACATGAAGCAGAAACACCAACAATGCAATTCAATATCTGCAAAGACCACTGTGTGGGAGTGTTACTGTAGCAAACCTGTTGAAATATTCCTTAAATTACATTATTACTTTGTGATTTACATCCTTAAAGAGCTTTTTGGGATGCTGCTCCAAGGTTAAGTGGACATGCTTGTACAATTAATAGAAGCTGCCAAGCTCTTCCCAAAACTCTGCAAGTGTTTCATCTGCAATTAAAGGATCTTTTGGCACAGTACAAATTGGCATTTGCTTGGCATATAAATTGTAGTTGTCATAATCGCAGCACTTCGTTTAAATCCTTGAATGATGTTAGAAATCTGCACCATTAGAGCTCACCTCCTGCTCATCCACCGAGATGTAAAAGTTCATTGTAAGAAGCTTTATTAAGCATATTTCATGCTGTAATGTAAAAGGGTTGATGTTGTAACACTTCTTATTGTGACACGACTCCACAGGTCTTTGGCCAGGTTTGCTTCATGTGCATAAAAGTTAAGCCTGAGAGACATCAAATCAGTCTTTAACTTCTACAAAAACATAAGTCAGCAAACAACAGCATATATGAAAATGTTCACTATGGTTCTCAGTGGTGTTTCAAACCATTTAACGAGAATCTGAAATTACATCCTCGGATCAGGGAGACACTCAGTCCTTCTTGATCTCAGAGCTGCTCGTGATACCATCAGCCACTCAGATCTCACTCACACAGATTTTGTGGGAATTAAAGGCTCCTCAAAGGTTTGCAATGGTTTGGTTGAATCCAGTCTCACACACAGAGCGTTATCTGCCAACATAGAAAGCTCTCGCACTGGAAAATCCCAAGAAAGACTTTTTATCTGGAACTTGATCCTTTACTCATCCACCGCTAATCTGAATCCAAGGTTCTCCTCTCCTGATCCCTGATTACTGCTGTGCCAATACAACATAACTGACACAACGATGTTATTGTTTACACTTCAGTCAAGAGGCTTGCAGTTGAAAATTGGAGGAAAATGTATAATTGCTGCCTTAAATACAGCAGTAAATATGGTTCCCCTGCAAGTATGGAAAGAGTGGAAAAGTATTTGATTTTATACATTTCCAAGTCGGGAAAAATAAGGAAAATGGAAACTAGTGAATGGAAAAATGTTCATGTTATTATACCAATAATGAAAACAATGATTAATGCCATAATTTATTTACATGATACACATCTATTTGCTCAAATGTCACAAATTATATGAGTTTTTTTTTTTACAGAGAAATCTGGAAATTAGGGAGTGGGGAAGAAATATGACATTTTGACATTTCAAATGTGTAATAACCCTGATTATATGAATCCAAAGGAGAGGCAGACAGTTTTTTTCCCCATTTTTCTCATTTTATCTTCACTTAAATAAAAATATATAAGTCTGAATACCTAGATTACCATTCAGTCTCAACAGACTCTTGTCCCTTCATTGGATGATGTAATGTCCCGTCACTGGATTGACAAACATATATAATATGTTTTGTAGAGGATCCCTACTTTTTCCTCGTTATTATTTTGTGTTTTGTATTTCTTGTCTGGGAAACTCACATACCAGTCTGAGGTGCAAATGAATAAAAACCAAAGAAAGAAGAAAAACGTAAGTAGAGTGTATATGGTGCACTCACAGTCACAGCCAGCAGCAACACCACCACAGCAGCATCAGACAGGCTCATCCATCTTTATTACTGCAGCAACACACTGCTAAGGCAGGAAACACACATGTGAAGACACACACTCCCCGTCCCTCCATCTCTCTCTCTTCATTCTCCCATTTTCTCCTTTTCTCTCCCTGGGACTTTCCTCGTCACGGTGAAGCATAAACGTCACACGGTTAAAAGCTGACAGGACATTTATCAGATGGACCTATTTTGTGTTACGGTGTAGATGAAAAGCACAGTGACCTCAGCTCATACAATCTCAGAGTGATGTGGATTTATTGAAAGAGACCAGTCGCAGATTGTTCCTCTGAAACAGACGCACTGATCCTCCTGTACAGCTGCTGGTAACTTCACTGTTATGCAGAGAAATAACAAGCAGAGTTTTTTTTTTTTTTTTTTTACTGAGGGTGGTGTTAATTGGCTTGTTGTGAGCTCTGTGCATTGATGACTGTTAGACTGTGAATATGAGCAAGGCAGAGATTGGCTGACTGGATGTAACCGGAGGGAGGTTGATGACACACTTGTGTTACTTTGACTTTTAATCACGTCGAGGGAAAAGGCGTCTTCTCTCATGTGTGTTTGTTCTTGTGAACATTATGCTTCGTTTCTCACTTATCCTGATGTTGACAGGGACAAAGTGGCGGCTGAGTCAGCGCTGGTGTCAAAAAGACTTTAATTGGGCTCAGACACAAAGACACAAACGCAGTCGTGTGTTTGTCAGTTGGAGATAACCCAACGCTACCTCAAACCAAGTCTTCACGTTTGGATGTAATCATTTAAATGACAACCCCCTGCTTTTTGTTCCCACATGGAAACTCCCCCAATATGACTGTGTAAACACATTTATGTCCACACAGCAGTAAGCAGTGCTCTCACGTGGCTGAATCCGTCTCTCTGAGCTGGTGATTATCACCTGCACTGTTGAAGTGGAGCTGGAGCTGTGGCACAACAAAGCCCTGTTTGCCTCCACATCCCCATGGCGTAACCCCCTTTATTATAACAAGCTATTCTCACACTGACCCAGCGCCGTTGTAAGTGCTCTGTGGTGTGTTTAAGACGCTTTGAGGTCAGGTCACCACGCAAACGCTGATCCACTGACATCCATTTCCTGTTAGAGACGGAGTGGGTGTGGCTGATGTAAATACTCCGCCGTGCAGTTGTACAAACATCCAGATTTTGATAACTGAATGTACACGATGTCAGCAAACTAGAAAGACAGATGTGTGTTTTTCCTGCTACAATTAGTGATAAATGTGTTGATAATTAGTAGAAAGAGTTTCAATCAGAACTGGAAAACATGTGCACCACAGGTTAATAACAGTTTTACAGAAGTATGTCTTAATTTGTCAAATTGATTGAGGGTTAGGGTGAGTTAATTACACTTTATTCAGTATGTTTTCATAATCAGAAATTTCAAACACACACACAGGCACACACAACCATCACACTCCTCTTGAAATGTAAGAATAATGTATTTTTTGTTTGAATCCATCTATTTGCTGGATTTCAGCTGTAAATTAGTACAACTCATACTTTATAAATACATATATAATCTTGATAAAAATAAAGAAATAAACTTAAATATATCATTTTCAGTACAGAATCAGTTGATCATTCAGTGTTGAATGATAAATTGAAAGGACATTAGTGGAACTATTGATGTTTTCCTTGCTGCACTTGTTTGTTTATTATGACTGTAGTGTCTGTAGCAGCATGTCTTAGTGCTGATGACAGTACTGAGCGTCCTGCTAAGAGAGTGATTGAAGACAAGAAGACACAGTTCACCAGCAGCTCTATATCGCAATCTGTACTGTTCTTTATTTCTTTAATCAAAAAATATCAGCCAATACTTTCCCACAGAACAGTAATACATAATCTTTATACAATCAATACATTCATTAGGAGGAAAAAACTGAATTATGCAAGCCTATAATCACTCCAGTACAATCGAAAAAACACAGTTTTGAAACACTGCCATGGAGAGAGGTAAAAGACGGCTCAAAAAAGTCATTGTGTAGAAAATCACAATCAGAAAAATACCAACAAAAATGCCAGAAGCGTCAGTTGTACATTCATGGATATATCATTATAATACTGTGCTGTATGTAATTATATTCATCATGACTGAGTATAAATACATATTTGATTTTATACATTACAGGTCCTATGGCACAAACACTGTTTAAAGCTTCTTTCTGTCTAAAACGACCTTTATTTACACACACACACACGCACACACACACACACACACTGTAGAGCTGAGCAGGTAGAGAGAGACAGTGAGAAAACGGAGCCCAGCAGAATGTGTGAGAGAGAAAATACAATTTTCCCCTCTGATTGATTTATGTTTGGCTATCTTTTTAATATCTGCCTGAAGAAAATATAGATTCTGGGCATTTTTTTTCTCCTT
>OOFC01017661.1:2983-20042 GCA_900323345.1 Pseudochromis fuscus
CCCCGCCTCTATACATACTTATGTCTCTGAGGCCTAACATCTACTTAATTATGAAAATATTTTCAGATGGATCACAGAACCCTGATGAAAAGAATGACATATAACTCAGTGCTATGAATGACTTAGTACTTCATGAGTGAAGTTGATGATCCTTGGTTTATATTAAAGCCAGATGCTTTTTAGGGAGCCAGCATCTAGTGGCCATTGGTGGTACTGCATTGACATTGGTACTTCTGCATTGGCTTCACTTTTAAACGGTAAAAAATGGTAAATGGAGTACATTTATATAGCACTTTCATGACCTTAGCTAGGTCCCAAAGCACTTTACAAGGCAACTCATTCACACACACACTCACACACCAATGGCTACCGAGCTGCCATGCAAGGTGCTAGCCACCATTGGGAGCAACTTAGGGTTCAGTGTCTTGCCCAAGGACACTTCGACATGTGGACAGGAGGAGTCGGGGATCGAACCCACAATAAATTCACAGGCGACCCACTGAACCAGCTGAGCCACAGCCGCCCCAGCTGGCTATATTTATTTTTATATACAATCTATGGTGTGAAGTTACTTTTTGAAAACAAAGTAACAAATGATCAAATTACTCACAAAACCGAGATGACGATGAAAGAAAAACATCATATCTGCTAAAACCATGAAAGCTGCTTTAAAGGCAGAAGCTTGGAAACTTAATTTATTTTGTGAATGTTGCTACAGAAGGAATCAGTACACTTCATTATTTATTTGTGTACAGCGGTTGAAACATTTTCTGTAGGTAGAAAGCAGCCAGTCAAGAATTAGTGTTGCTTTTATTGTTTTTCTTCTGAAATGCCCTCGCTGTGTTCTCGCTGAGCTTCTGCAGGCGAAGTCTGTGGGGTTGTCTGCGAGCCAACTCCGAAATGTTTTATTGTTGTGGAAAAATTATTTTAAGTACTTGTACTTTACAATGCTGCTTGGGGCATGCCTGTTTCTTGCTGACAGCTCTCTACTGCTTTTGTCTGCTTAAATGATATGCTTTACAAGATTTTTTTTTTTTAAGTAAACACATAAAAAGAAAACTCTGCGGTGAAATGCTCTTTAAAATAGTTCTTTTCAGAAATGCCCCATATAATGTTGTATTTTTCTGTTTGTCAGTAAACGTATGAGTACTCTCAGTACACCTGATCACTTCTCAGTAACAAACTGTTAAAAGTGTAAAGTGCAGTGTGCATATGTTGTGTTCATGCATGTCTGACAAACAAAATAATAATGATACCTCTTAATAACACTGTTAGTGAATAAGTTTCATTCAACAGGTTTTTGACAGTTTGAACTGCACAAACCTCTGACTCCTCTTTCCCATATTTAGGTTGTGTAGCTCAATGCCTCAGAGTCTTTTTCTTATGTCACAGCCTATTACACTCCACAGTTTTCTTATTGCAGGTTGCACAAAGGCTGCCATCATGCTGCACCTTTGTGAGGAACTGTTCACAAAATCTCTTATTTTTTAATAGCATAAAAGCACATAAATAAAAAATATAATTTCAGGTTTTGAGTTGCAGTGATCCTGCCAATTTGCCAATACAGCATTCACAACAAAATAAATTCTGGGATGTAATGGACGACACAGTGGTGGGAGAGTGCACTGACAGTTTCTACAGCTTCATTAGGTACATTTTTCCAAAACAGAACTATAACTTGCAAATTGGTTTGTATTTAGTTTTTTCCATGGCGGAGAAACTGACCTGCGTGTTTTTGCATTACGATGTTTTTGCAGCATCTACAACTTTGGGCTGCAGTGTTGGGGCGGGGGATCTGTAGGTGAAAGGTCACAGGTCTGTGGACAGGAAGCCTTACTGCAACAAGAGCCTCGCTGCGCCAAACCGCAGCCGCTTCACTGGGAAAAGCGCTGCCAAATATTTGGGTATTAGCCTGCCATTGTTTTCCTGTGTGGACCTCGGCCTCACTTCTCAAACCGAATGCCCCAAAGATGATATAACACTCAGTGCAACTTGATCTTGCTTGAACCTAAGCAGAGAGTGCAATTTCAAAGCTTGCTGAAACTATTCAAAACACCAGCGGCCCGTTAACGGCCCAGGATAATGAATTCCATGGCACTGCGGGCCTCTATGTGTGGGAGACTTGGAGCTTAGCTAAATAAACCTTGTCTGGCTGAGTGGCCCCACTGGTGCCCGGCCCTATGGGGACGAGAGCAGCCTGGTCTCTCACAGGTCACTGGACGGGCTCAGTGTTAATGACAGCCTCATTTACCCTAAACTCACCGTGACATCCACTAGCAACATCCCACAAGTCACACCTCTGCTCTGTCACAAAGGATAGGCTACTGTTGGCAAGGGCATTGTTAGTGGCTCAGCTTGAAATGACAAACTGCGTCTACAGAGGGTCCATAGGAGTTGTGCTGGTTGAAGCTGATAGCAGAGATCACTGCTCTTCCCTGTGGTGGGAGTGACAGGCTCTGATTTTTTCTTCTCTCTTCATTAACTATTCACATTTGCACCTTATGTGCAGATCACCATCGCCACTCGACATGAGTCCAAGCAGTTCAAAGGCAGAGTTGCTTGGAAGTGTGCACGCCACCCCAGGAGTCGCCGGGCCTTGGACGCCTGCAGAGTGGTGGGTGCTGAGAGCTTGGGCGTGTTTGGATCAGGGACTGAATTTTCCTCTGAAGATGAGGAAAAGGTTTATGGCATGCTCCCATGAGAGCGTCTCCTGCTCTTTGAAGCTCCTGTCTTGGTGGCTGCTCTTATCTTCGGGAAAGGATTATTTTATCTCCTCCTGTTCCTTTCTTTTTCTTCTTCTTCTTCTTCTCTTTCTCGCCTTCCATCAACTCAGGTTTTGTGTGGATCTCTTAGGAGATCTTCTCCTTGCCCTTGCTCTTTTACTTCCCTCATTTCCAATTTTCCCCTTTCAGGGTTCACCCAGCTTTCTCTCTACCACCACCCCCCGCTCTCTTCCTTTTGCTTCCTCCATTGCACCCCACTCTCTTTTTCTTTTTCTCAATCTCCTCTATTCTACCCTTCCAACACATGACAGACTGTGTAATTAATGAGCATCATAAACCTCTCTTTCTATTAGCTACCCATTAGTAAACCTGGCAAGCCTGTCATTTTGGACAAAAACACACAGCTCCTTCATTTGATCCCCACATCAAAGGGGGAACCCCACTGTTTTCGGCTGAATACACTAATTGTGTCCTCGTTCTGGATGGGGCTACACCCCCACCGCTTCAAAAAAGCAGCCAGTGCTGAGTGCAGATAGTAAAGAGAAGTACAGCAGCAGAAAGTATTGATTATATGCACCTAAATTTGGAGAGTTTTGGACGTTGCAAAAATTACCAGTGGTTCTCTGGCGCGCCTGAAAGTCTGCACGTGCGTATTTATTTGCACACCCTTTGCTTTATTCATCGCTTCATGGACACATTTTGCGAAAAATGAAATGTCAGTGGGCTTCAGGCCCTGTTAGAGGTGTTTTATATGCTGCTGTTAAGATAAAAAGGAATTTTAAAGTGGGGATGGTAAGGATCCTGCTATTTTACACTACAAACCAATAATGTAAAGTATGGGATCAGCAGTCTTGTTAGGATAAATTTCAGAAGGTCCCATCTGGGAGATTTTTAAAAACTCATATGTTTGCATTGTTTCACTACTATTTTGTTCATTTTAAGTTTTTTTTTTTGCAGAGAAAAGTTCACTGAATTAGTGTTTTCCACATGCACAAGGCGTATTTTAATATTGAATGCATTAAGCCACGTTTGTATTGCTTTTCTTGTTGGCCCTGCTGTATCAAATAACATGCTCTAAAACGAAGGAGCTTCCACCTGCCAGTTAAATAAATTAAATAAATACATCAGAAGTGTTATTATCAGTATATCGCTGCATCTGATTTGACACTAAATTCTATTCTTCTTGATATAAAGGCTCAAAATAAATCAACAAATCCAGGTTATTTCCACTACTTCCAGCATGCATAAAGGCAAACGCATGCCAGGCTGTCTTTCCTTTCCCCACAGACCCTTTGCCTGACACATCACACGCTGGGCCACCACAATGGGCTGAGTCACCATCGCTGCAGGAATCAACACTGTACTTCAGTCGCGATTGTCTTCTGGCCTTTACAACATCTACGCCCCTTTGTTCGTCAAGATAAAGGCAACAGTCACATGTTTGAGCTTTAAGCGGCCAGCAGCTGCTCCTCTTTCCCTCTATATGCTTCACATCCCCCTCTTCTCTTCACCACCGGGCAGAATTCCCTCCGGTGGGCTCTCCAGGCATCAGGCCCCTAACATTGTTACAAGGACATAAACACAGACAAACCATTAGATCCCCCTGAATCTGGCCGTCTCAATGCCCCCCATTATGTCTGTTTCCAGGGGAGAATGCTCGGTTTTATGGTGGAATGAGCCAGTGTTGGCCACCAAGGTAGGTGCTCCTCCAGGCCAATAAATACCTACATCAATCAGACAGGTGTCTAAAGAATTTACCTTTGTTCTGTGAAGCTTTGTTACCATTAAGAAAGAAACACAGCAGAAATCAAGAGACAGGCGTCCACTCCACTTGACAAATGCCTCAATAAAAGCCAAATATTTACTTCATTTATTCTCTGATTTGATGAAGTGTCGGACTAAAATAACTGTATCCCGCAATAATGGGGATTGATTGGAGGTTTGGGGGTTCGCGTCCATAAGATGGCTTTAAACCCCCGCCACCTCCTCTCTCACAGGCATCAAAGGCGAGGCTTGGAAATAGGGCCCGCAAAGCCATCTCTCCGTTGGCCTCTTCAAAGGACAGGAAGTGTGTCAGAGGGACAGGCCTTCTTTCCCAGCAAATTCAGGCAAGTTGCTATAATAACAAGCTCATCTGTGTGTCTGTGGCAGACTAGTTCAAAGGGGAGCCTGATTCCTCTTGGTACAACATGTGATGATAGAGTCAGGATGCGGAAACCACTGTGTAGTAGGAATGCAACTGGAGGACGGTATTAGGGACATGTGTCCAGCACATAGCCTCTCCCCCGAAAAGATGTGAAAGCACTTCCTTGAAAATTGGGGCCAGATTACATTTTTGATCTTAACTTTGCCAGAAATCCTCCCAACCTAGATATATTTGTATGTCACCTGTGGCTATTGGCTGCTTAACTACAGAATTTAGACGACATCCTTAACAGGTGAAGTCTGTATGAAGGCTCAAACTTAAGTTTTGTAGCATCTGTAGCTTATGTGTGCCTCAGAAATACATGTGATATGTTATATGGAGACTGCAGCAATGGTCAGGGTGGGATGCTTGTGGTTTCTCCCCCAGGTTTCCACTGTGAATGGAGATTGCTGATATTGAACACAGCAGTGAGGCATTTTAAAACCTCTTGATGTGATCACATTGCTCAGTCAAAAATCAATATGTAACTCCATTTAATGTAGCTCAGTTCTTTAAAGAAACAGAATATAAACACATCCATCAGTTGATGTAATACTGAGAGACCATAAGCAAAAATTCAGACATATTTGTCCATTTATGAAAAAGTTGTGAGCGTGTTTATATGGCAGTCACTACTGGGCTATCATGATGATGACATCACATGGGCTCAAGACTGAATCTCCACCGGTGTTGCTCTTTAGGGGTAAAGATTTTGCTGTGATGACAACACCCAGTAAAGTAAAAACAGTCCCAATGCTTCTGCAGACTAAAGGCCAATTCATACTTTCTGCAAAGGGGGCGCGCACCACTAGCGGACTACCGACGCGCTCTGCAGATGCGGGCGCGCTCAATTCATACTTCATTTTTGCAGCTTGCTAGTGTGCCTGGCAGACACGTGCCATGCGTGTCTTTGTATTCCCTCAAAGACGTGTTGTAAAGGTTTTGGTGCTGGCGAACCGCCTCGCAAAGCCTCTCCTCAAAGGCGTCCATGTTGACATGCTGGCCCGAGCGCAGTGCAGTTGCTTGTATTGATTTTCACACATGCACAGTTGCTCATACCCTCCGCGCCCAGGCAACGCGGTCACATTTTTTGAGCTGCACATGGACGGCTCCACGCCTGTCCGCTCGAGTGCTTGCTGACGTGTTCGATGATGAGATTTACGTCACACGGACCCTCGCGCACCAACGCGCCCATGCGGACGTGAAGAGTATGAATTGGCCTTAACTCACAATGTGTAGCTTCCACATGCTGAGCCCATGTGATGTCAGAGCATTTTAACCAATCAGAAAGCCGAATCGTTCCACTTTATTTTTCTGATAAAATGACAGCCTTCATGAAATAGTCCAGGATGGGGAAATTTGGACTGTGGAGATGGTTGTCTTTGATGTATGAGCTCTTTACTTTCAAACATTCCCATGAATCGTTAGGTTGTGTCATCCCAACTGTACCATGGGTCTTCTCTTCCTTTAAGTCTGTACAAAGCTGAACTTCGCTCTGTGTCACTGAGTGAAGAATGTAAACAGTTTCTGTGGGAAATATTTTGAGGACAATACACAAATAATCATTTATAAATATACACATAGGCTGTACTTCTACTCGCTTCAGTGGTTATACCATAGACACCACAGCAGAAGAAGTGGGGTATACTAATGGAGGGACTGCACAAACACACTGAGGGATTCTCCATTTACTCTTTGTTTCTATCAGCACCACAGAAGAAGAGTTTCAGAAATCATACAAAGTCCTGATAATTCAGTAAAATTAAGGATAAAAGGTAAAAATGTGAAATATGTACACAAACTTCAATGAGCTGGCCTTATACTGTACATGCTTTTTCATTGAAATCAGTAGACCACATATTATGGTCTGCCAGTGTGTGTGTCTGACATGTTGGTATGCTTGAAAAAAACACGGCTTGCAAACTTAAACACAGTTCTGACTTCCTGACAGTAGGGGACAATAATAATTTAGGACCAAGCAGCAGCACTGCAGCTTGTCTCTGCTTTTAGGTGCATCTAGTTTTCAAATTATGTCCCAAAACTGAACAAAGCCACTCCTGTTTTTAGTCTTAAAAAAATGCACCATGACACAGAAATGACAAGAAAGGACTAAAATTAGACATCCAGTATTTGGGGAAGAAATGGCACTTTTTTTCGTTTGCAATTTGATTGAAAACACATAAACTTTTATGCAGTACTACCAACCTGCACCAGGTGACACTGCTCAGACGACGTTCTGTGTTGTTTTTCCTCATCTCATTGGTCAGAATATTTCAGATTGACTTGATTGGATGTTGCTGTATTAATTTGTACGACTTGATATTCATATCTTGAGCCTGGTTGACTAGAACAGCAATCTGTTAAGAGAATTTCTCACAAGATGATGCCCACTGTGTGTTATATTACTGTCACACTGAGCTACTGGCAGCCTGGCATCATGAGTGGCTTTATATCTGTCCGAAGACATCAAAAGAATCTTAGCCTGCCTTCATCTGCAGCCTCGGTCCAATAAAAGCCTTATTCTCTCCTCAGAGACCCCAAACAGACAGATGTGCACTGACCACAGAGACCTGTAAGATTGGATTTTCTCCCCATCTGAGAGGATAATTAAAGATATGGTTTATTGCTGAAATGAACAAGAGAGAATGAGTCATTTCATTTTATTCTGGCATTTTCTGTTAAAGGTGTTCACTGAAATTATACAAAAGGTACTGCAACTGATTGCTTTGGGATGACAGATGTGGGTAATTTCATTGAGAAACTTTATTATTATTATATTTTTACCACGGTCTAGTTTTCTTTAGTGTTTTTGGTCGTCTTGTTTCTTCTAAAATAAATCATTAAAAATACATGTTGTAATTTGGCTTCACAGGACCTGGTCCCAAATCTTCTAATGTCCTGGAAGACTTTCAAGAACCTGTGGATGTCCCAGATTATGAGGACAATGGACAGTAATACAGAAAAACTCACAATATGGAAATTCTGATTGTTTAGACATTTGAAATCAACGTTTTGATGACACCTCTGGCACAACCACAGACTGTTTGTGTGTGATGGTGTGTAGACTCCCATTTCGAAGCCAGGAGATTAGGAGTATTTGGACATCACCATGTTGGTTGTTTGGAGCCAGAAGTGACCGTTTTTGTATTTGATGGAAGACTTTAGGAGGCGGGTCTGACCTCTGAACCTGAGATCACTGGCCAATGTGTATGAGACTTGACTTCAGCACTGCTCTCATTGGAGACCAGGCTTGTCCATCCAGCTGACCACGCCCCTAAATATTCCTCTTTTTTATGCCTATTGCCCACTTAAGGATTTTTTTTCTTCAGATGGACCACCAGATCACCAATAACAAGAATGAACTTCAGCTAATGACATCAGAATGACTTGTGAAAAAAATTACTGACTGAGTCAAAAATTTTGAATTGAAGTCAATTAGAGGTTTTTTTGGAGCCAGCATTTAGTGACCAGATGGCACTTTTCTCAAATCAGCCATGAAAAGCTCACCTGACTCCGGATATTATGACATAATAAATAACATTAAACCGTAACACAAAAATACTTTGCCTGTAAGATTGTTTCAGACATGAGACTATGGTGTAGCTGCAACTAGTTTACGTTCAATTTTTTTATTTTTTAATGACAAGGTTATAAGTTTGGAATCTAAGTGTGGTTTATTTGTCATATGGCAGTTAATAAAGGTTTAAAATAAGATTTAAAATGAACCAAAACATCCCCCAAACCCTCAGAGAGCCCTCAGATCCATGAGCCAGATACTATTAAAAGTTCCATGATCTGGGCTGAAAACAAAAGAGGATCATGCCTTCAATTTTTTAGCCTCTATTCTGTGAGATGCACTCCTCATTAGTGTCAAATCTGTGGAGTCAGATTCTCAATGTAAAAAGTTTTGGACAGTGTTACAGCTATTTTTTTTTTTCCATTTCTGTGCGTCACGTGTGTTTTTGTTATATTGTTTTATTTATACTGCTGTTGTTTGTACTGCCTTGTACTGTGTAAATCACTTTGTAACGTTGGTTTTAGAAAAGTGCTATAGCAATAAAGTTATTTATCATTATTATTTACACCATGCGTAAAAAGTGTGCATGACAGGTAAGAATAAAAAAAAAGAAGAGGTAGATTGAGACATTTTAAGTAGCTTAAAACTTTGGGTTGTTCTTTTAATTTCTCGTCATTATTTTCCGCGTGTGCTTTATTGTGAAGGCACTGACAGGAACCCGCTCAGCCTATTGTCCTGTGCGCGTCCCGTCTGTGGTGCGCGCTCTGGATCAAAGCCTCGTTTGGCTCCACGGTCGTACGGTCCTGTGCTGAGCGCAGTCTGCTCTCGGTCTCCACGGACGCTCCTCTGCTCTGGATATCGTAGCTTTGCCTTGCCTTTTCTTTTCTCTTATTTCTTTGGATTATATTCATCTGATGGTTTTTCAACTCCAACTCGATGCATAGAAATGGGTAAACTGCACTCGAAACATGGTAAGATTTCTTATTCCTGAGAGGGAGAAAAATCACAGCTGTAGTTACTGCTGCTGCGATACTTTCGAGTAACACATTCATTGTCTCCTCTCCTTCTTTCTCTCTCTATCAAGCCGCTATTTGTAAACCGAGGGAGAGTCCAGAAGGTAAGCGCATTTATTACATCTTCCCTGTCTCCCCTGTGTGATGCACTTTGATATTTTTGCGCATTTCGGTCAGTTTGTGAGATAAAATTTCCGGAGTCAGTTCAGTTTGTTGGAGCAGCGTCTACAGCGCTGACACAGTCCCACTCTTTGAAGATGGAAAACATGAGTGCAGCTCCAAGAAAATCTGGTTTTTATCTCCTGCTAAGTAATGCGCCCTGTGTTTGTGCGTATTTCCAGGCGACAGTTTTGTAGTCAATGCCTGTTTGGCGAGGAAGGGGATCGACGACTGGCTCGTGAAGCAGAAATACTACTGCACGAGCTCTCGCCTCGACCAACAGGACTGTCACCACAAGAATAACTGCGGACTGACTACACGGGTGAGTAGGACTCTGAAGTGTCCTATTGTTTTCTAATGGTGTGCGTGCGTAAAGGTTTTCCAAATTGCGCTTCACTTATCTGGGCTCATATCCTCTGGACGTCTTGAGAATACTTCCTCCAAGTGTTGTTGGTGGACAAAGTTTTAACCATGGAGGCGAGGGAAGTTATCCATTCATCCTCTGAGCTCACTTATCCCAGACATGTTTCGTTGAAGTTGTACTCAAATCTCCAAAAACAGAAGCTCTAAAAGTGTTTTTCTGTGTCACAACTATATATTTTAACAGCTTCTCATCCCCTCATGTAGGGAACAAACTGCTATCAGCCTATGCACTGATCTGTTTCTTTTTTCTGGTAACAATAGATCAAACCTGAGTTGAAAGCGTTGCAGTGTGACAGTCTGGTGACAAGTGTGGATCGTAAAAAAACAAAAACTGCTGGGGAGAAAATGTTGGAGGTCATGCTTGTTTTGTATTTTGGCAGTGCCGTAAACACTGTGCTGTTGTTGTCAAGTGGGGGAAATCCTTTGGAATTGCTTCAGAGGAGCCTTAAGCCTCTTTAGTTAGTGATGCCTTCCTCAAAGGCAGCATGTTTGAGGAATTTGGAGCCCATCAGGAAAAAAATAAAGAGAAATCAGTTCCTCCACCCACGATCCAGACACTGTGAGCAGAAATGCATTGACGTATTGAACGCAGCCCAAAATCCAGGATGTGTTTCATTTTGAATACATCGGAGCACCTGCTGTAATATTCCTTTGTGATGTCGTGTGGCATGGATTTCAGTTTACTTGACGGTTCCTTTTTATAAAAGCAGAATCCTGTGATCACTGGCATGTTCCTCTTTACTGCTTAGAAAGATGAACCTCACGTGCCATTTGCATGTGGCACTTCTTATGTAAATTTTACACCAATGCATTTAACTGATTATCGAGCATGCATGACACAAATACTCGAGCTGGGTAGCACTTTTGGAAAAATGAGGCTGTGGTATAAGGAGTTATCAGCATGCTGGTGAGCAGTAAGCAAACAGAAAACGGGAGGAAGTCAACAGAAATATCTGCTGATTCCTTCCTCACTCAGGTCTTTGATGGGTTTGGATTGTATGGTGGGTTATTGATGACAGGCTGAAGGTAAAAATGTCACTGTCAGAGTTTTTGATCTGGACATCTGGGATCACAAGTGGCTAAATACAGGTGTAAACGACCCTCAAAACACATGCAGAGTTGGTCTGGAACCACATATTGTTTGTATAATGTAAAAACGACTGTGTCTTGATGCATCCCTGATAAGGACGTAAGAAAATGTGCCTTCAATGCAGGATTGAAAGCCGCCGCTTTTCTTGCGCATAGTCTCCTTCGTTTTGCCTTCGTAAAAGACTTCGTCCTATCGCCCGAAACAGTTGGAACAACCCGTACGTGTAAAATAGTTTGTGAATAATTTTGCCTTCTCCTCTCTTTTAGCTAACTCTTTACAAAATGTGGCGCTCTTCTGGCAAATTAGGTGAAATGTGTACTCAGGCCTCATTGTCGCTGTAGTGACATCCGAGCACAAGTGGTCAGCAGGACGGTTTGGAGACGCATGTTTTAAACTGTCCACTTGTGATCTCATCAGCGGAGATGCCTCTTAAAACCAAGTCTGAACCCTTTTGTAAACTTCTTATTCTAACAGGATTGTGCTCATTTCTATTGGATGGTTTTTTTTGGGACCAGCCGTATGAGAAACACCTGAATCCATGTTTCTCATCTAGATGCTGCAGCAGCACAAAATCCGTTCCATGTACATTAGTGCTCATGTGTTTAGTGGGCATTTTAGGCATTTAAACCACTTTTTTTCACCATGCAATTACCCTAAATTATTACCACAAAAACAAACGTTCGTTACTTTGTTCCTCAACATATTCACATGCTTCTTTTCCCCAAAAACACTGGTGTGTGTGAAGTTTTTGGCCCAGGATGGAGGGGCCCCTGCCGACTGGGTTGGATGTTTTTGAACAATTTAGAGTTAGTGGAGTTCAGCTTGTATAAATAATTCAAGTCTGGGTGCCTAATGGCTTTTATAGCTCAGAGGGAAAATAAGAAGAAAAAAAAAGAAAGGTGTTTCCACATTAGTTTTAATTTGGGGGCTTTTTTTTTTTCTTTGCATTGTAATCTTAAAAGGGATTTTTAATCTGTTGGGTTTAAAGAGTTTCTGGGTTTGTTGTGATTCTGTGAAATGGTGTAAAACACATTTCTGCAAATGAATTAACGATTCTCCTCAATCTGATCATCAGCCGCACGCAGCAGAGGCTAGAAGCTGTTTTGTGTTGTGATGTAGATTTTAGTCACTTTCCCAAAACTTAAAAAAATGTTAAATTTTGTAGTGATACTCACCATGTATTTTGTTTTTACTTAACATCTTACAGTTTTTAATCATTATTATGGTGTTTATACTTAACATTTTGTTGTTTTTCCCTGTATTTCGTTGTTTTTAGCTTACATTTAGTTCTTTTTTTTAATCCAATATTTTGTTGTTTTTAGCTAACATTTAGTTCTTTTTTTTAATCCAGTATTTTGTTGTTTTTAGCTAACATTTTGTTGTTTTTGCCCAATGCTGAGTTAAAACAAGAAAATACTGGCTAAAAACAGCCCATCTTGCATGTAGGTAATCCAGTATTTACCCAGTTCTGGGTAAAAACCACCCAGTATTTCTAAGTGTGCAGATTTGCCATGTGCGCTATGCTAAATAAGCTAATGTTAGTTCTTAGGAGGAGTTATATTAATGGTACAAAGTCCCAACCTTTCTAGAGCATTTACTGAATAATTCTATGTGTTAAAGCTATTTTTCTTCAAAAAAAAAAAAAAAATCCACTGTAGAAATGATATAAATGATCAAGATTATCCCTAGTTTTGAATTATGAATTGATCCTCAAACGGAATCTATTAGCCATTGGTGGGAAAAAAAAACACCACATCGTTTCCTTTAAATGTGTCAGAAGTCTTAATGTGTGAGAAGAAGTTCAAAAGCTTGACCCCGGGTGCTCTCACATGAAGACATAAGCTAACCTCTTAAGAGTGAGAATGCGAGTATCGTCTCTTTTAGCTTTAAACGTTGTCTATATTGTGTAGGATACCTGGTGAGATAGTTATTTATAGCTGCTGTTCTTGAAGCCCCCTCCTCCTCCCAGCTGAACCCGGGTCCAGGAGAATGTGGGTCGGGTGTCAACAGTAGGGAGTCCACGCTTGGAATTCTTTTGATCCGATCTTTTCCAGACCATATGCTCTGTAGGAACAATGCAGATTTCTCAAGAAGTCATTGTTGTGCAAGAGCCGATCATGCTAGCAGCTTGTCTTCACTAAAGGATTTAATTGGAAGTGGGGCTGAGGTGTGAAGATGCAACTTTGTGATGTTTTCATGCAGACTCCATGTGGCCATTCATAATCAAGCTTTAGTGGACAGCGAGTGAGTGAGTGAGTGGTGTGGGCAGGTGGATCTGTGGGGTCTCAACACATGAGATCCAGGTCATGTGAGCCCTGGCACACTTTCTCCCCAGTGTACAGCATGGTGTCTACACCCACCCATAAATCTGATATGTTATGTACAGCCTGTAGGAGTCTGTTGCCGACATAGGGGCCAAAGATTTTCACAACTTAGGAACTTGGAGGTTCAGGTTTCAGGTGGCTACTTTATTAGGTTGCTTCCCTTTGGCGTCGACTGTTGCCAGTCGAGACTGACTTCAAAAATAATTTGTGACTTGCCCGTATTTCTGCTCTAACAATCCCCCCATCCCCCTTCTTCCTCCTTCCTAACCTCCATCTGTTTGTTGCGTTTACCCCGTGGCCCTGTTGATGGTTGTGGCTGATGAAATGAGACTGCATTTGAAGCAGGGCCACGCAGGGAGGTGTTTGTAGTGACACTGATGGCTCCTCCTCCTCCTCCTCTGTGAAGCCCTACCCTCTGTGTAGTAAAAAAAAAAGACCCCCTCCACGTCCAGTCTTTCCAAGCTCTCCCAAATCCAAAGCTTTCTTCCTTCAACTGAACTTCCATCAGTTTGTATAGAGCGCAGGAAAAAAAGCAAAGGTACATCTGACGACAGAATGCAACTCGAAAGTGAATCACAGTGGAACTTCTGCCCCCAACCCCCTTGTCTCGCAGTTGGTTGCTAGGTCTTTGATTTTTTTTATTTTTTTTCAAAGTAGAAAGGTTTTTTTGGAAATAGGCCTAAAGCTTTTAAACGCATTCCCTCAGCCTCCAAGTCTGATAAAAGACATGGCAGGTTTTTTTGCGCCCCCTTCGTTTTTCGCTTCTGCTGTTGTGCTTTTTCTTTCCTTGTCGTTTTCACAAAGCGAGGGCCCTTGTCTAGAAGCTGAAAGCACCTTTCAAATGCAGACTCCTCTTCCTCTTTCTGTCTTCTCCCTGCGCGTTTTCTTTTCCCACCGGCTGGCCTCTTGTGCGTGCTGTGTGACGTATGCCCCCTCTCTCCCACCGGGCTCTACCCCCTCTGTGCTCCCAAGGGACCGAGGGGGCCTGTTGTTGCTCTTTGAAGAGGCTGGGAGAAAAGTTTGGAGCCACACTCTAAAGAGAAGAAAAGCCCTCGCCTTTGGGAGGAGGGGTAGCACCTGGCCATAGAGGGGCGTTCTTTCTTTTTCCCATGAGAAGATGCGGTGCAAGTCTTGGGCTGACATCAGCGTAGCTGGGGGACAGGGAGGTTTCGAGGAGGATGGTGGAGGTGGCTTTAATGACACATTAGGCATCGTATGTCACATAGATTACTAAAAGCTGGAGTTTCTCCTGCGTGACAAGGCAGAGCGGATAACTGAGTTGTTGTGAATGGTGCCTCCTGGAGAGGATTTCTGTGAAAGAATGATATTAGTTTTGAGCAAAATAAAGCTTTACTACCATGTAGACACATGATCGGGTTTATCCACCTTTCACTTCTGTTTTTTTTTTTTTTTTTTCAATAGAGCTAAACCATCCCCATCTTTCCATTATGTATTTGCAGGATGTAAGTTGTAGAATTCATTAACAAGCATAATCACATGTTCAAAATTTCCCAAAGCAATGATTTAGTGTCTGTGTAGGGCATATTCTGAGAGAAATGTTCATGTATGTGCATATCTGCTCATGCGTGTGCATGTAAGTGTGCAGTATGTCTGGAGTCAGCTGTCCGGATGCACTCCAGAGATCAAAGGCTTCTACGGGAATGTGCTCTGAATCTCAGGGGATTAGCAGCTGAGATTGTGCTTTGTTTCCCCAAATATATGCTTGGTTTGGAGCAATGGATAGCTGTTGATCAAAGTATCTCTGTGGCCGGAGGGTTTTTGTTCCACGCTTGAGGGTGGCATTTATTTGACGACTCTAAAGAATAGAGAGATGTGAGGATGTTCTGCTGTTAAGTTTTTTAAAAAGCGCGTACCCAGTAAATAGTATAAATAGTGTAGTACTGAGCCCTCTAAATATAGAATTTATTTCATCATATCTTCAGACGTACCGTTTGATGTATGTATGCGCCTCAGACTTGCTAATGCCTTTTTAAAAAGCATTGAACATTTTCCTTTCCGTTGTTGATGAGAAACATCATGTTAGAAAGGAGAGCAATTAAGTGTAAAATAATTTAGCAGATAGATAACTGCAAATTTCATGCAGTGAATACTGTACATCAAAGAGTCTTTGTAACGACGGCTTCAAAATTTTGAGCAGAGGAACAGAAAGCATCCAGTAAATGGCGTAAATGTATTTTACAGTCAGTCTGTGTTGTATGGTATTTTTCCTCAAATATTAATAATAGTAATTATGTCTCCACAACATGGCTTTAGGAAAGGTTTGTCATGGATGGAGCGTAATGCACGCATGTGTGGGTCTGGGAGAAACTCTAGGTGACTGGGGCCCCTGTGGTGGTTCTGGGCTTTCTGTGGGAGCTCAGTGCTCATTTTAATCACCCACTTAAAAGGCTCTGCTGAAGTGGGTGTTTAAGTGTTTAAACCCTGAATAATTCTCTGTTGTTTGTTTATCGGGTCCCCCTGCGGGTTGCGCTCTGGCCCATGCAGTAAGTGCTGAATAATTTGACTGAGCACTCAAAGTGGCTCTCAAATAGGACAAGATCAACATCTGCATAAAACTGCTATCGAGCTCTCATGAGAGCGTGCACATGCACAGGAGCGTGCACACTCGTGTGCCATGAAACACAGAGGCATTCACAAATATACATACACACATTACCCATGTGTTTATCCTAATATGTGAATCCATTTATCACCGCTAACAGAGTCCCAGCGTGATTCCCTTCCACTTGTTTGTCTTACAAACTGGATCTAGGGAGACGTCAGTGATGGACTCCACAGCCTCCACGAGCCCTGCTGGTGTATTTATCCTCCTTGTGTTTGGTGACCAGGGCTCTAAGGCCACCTGAGGTGGAGGGAATGGAGGAAGTGGATTTGGGTAAACAGAGGTGGGAGAGCATTGTGCCTCTTACCGGCAGAGGTTCCAGGGCTCTTCAGCTTTTCCTGTGGCGCCAGGGCCGGAGGAGGTCTGGATTGTCTGTTAGGGGATGTTTTTAGTGGAAGGAAAGCTAAACACAAGATTGGGTCTGCTGAAAGGAAAGCTGTCCTCCCCTGGTGTGTTTATGCTCCACAGGTGCCACAGCCCAAAGGAGGACCTCACCCAGTAGATTCTCAATGGTGCAGATCAACCCTGTGCTCCCCACAGGGCCATTTGCCACGTCTGTCAAATCACCCAATTGTTTAATAATACTTACATTTGAAAACCATCCTCAGACAGAGGTTGTGTAAGCTTTTAGGAGACTGTAGTCTCAGCATAACACTCACAGTCCTGCTTGAAATTCAGTTTAGTTTTGGCTCTGATAGGTGTGTATTTAAAGTGCCTCCTGCATTTTATCATCTGTCCTCTCCAAGCAGCAGAGTCTCCGGTTTGAAACCTTTTGTTGTATTCTGAGGGTTAAATCACATTCAGTTACATCCCTATTTTTCTGTTCACTAAAATTTTGAATATTGTAAAGAAGAGTCATCATTATCCAGTGTTGGTGCTGATGAGTACACACACACACACACACACACACACACACACACACACACACACACAGGTGTACCATAGATTTTCATTAACATTGTTTGTGCATTTTATTCTTCTCTGTGTCAATATGTGTATTAG
>OOFC01017674.1:9583-23699 GCA_900323345.1 Pseudochromis fuscus
AAACAGAGATGAAAAATCCTTTGAGTTTGTTAAGTTGTAAAATATGCTTGCAGCACAAATGATTGTCTTGTCCTATGTTTTGTAAGTGCTGGACACCGGTATCTCCGACCTGATGGGAGCAGCTGAAACTCTCTGAACAAAGGATGGTTTGAGTTTGACACAATGTTTTTTAGCTTTGTCCAGAGCACGATGTAAATAAATGTCTTGATGGCTTTTCAGAGGAGTGCCTTGGATTTTACCCCCAATAGTCACCATTTTTCATTGTTTTTGTGCCTCAGTTGTGGCCCCGTACCAGCAGGTGATACAAAAAGTTAAAACACTCTCCATAAAAGCGTCATAAAACATTTTCAACATTGTTTTGTCTACTTGGAAGGAAATATAGTGTCTGTTGGCCCTTCTTTATGATGAGGTCTATGTTTCTGTCCCATTTTAATTTATTATCTAAGACCACACCCAGATACCTGTGTTCAGATACGGAGTCAATAACCTCTCCTTTGACCATGGTTGGGCTGTGTGAGGACTCCCGCCTGAAATCAATGATCAGTTCTTTTGAGGTTCTGTCGTCACCTGCTTTGGTTTGTTTGTTTGATGGAAACACTGCAGACACACTACTGAACAGATCTTGATGAATTTTGCTCAATGAAAGGAACAGATTATTTAATTTAAAGCAAGATCAGAGGATGGGATCCTGTCGAAAAATAAATCACCAAAACCCAGAATAATCCGTATTTCTTCTACTGTCTGGATGAGCCAGTATTGCTACAGTTGTATTGTACAGTTGGATGGTACCTTGCTGGAGGTGACTGCTTTCTAGTTCAATAGTTATTTTAAAAGATTACACTTCAAAAGCCACATGACATTTTACCATATGCTCAAAAAATGAAAAGCAGCCTTTTTATCTTACATTTATATACAATCTATATATACAATTTACAATATTTATATACAATAATGTTCTGTTGACAACTTCAGTTTAACCATAAGTTTTCCAGTGTCCTAGAAAGATAAAGTAGAAATAATGAATAATAATCTCCTCCATTATGACTCAAATGTACCTTTTGATGTAACATTTGTCCAATGTTCAGCTCTGCCCGTCAACAGTTTCTGATCAAAACACTTTCTCAGATAAAAAGTTTATGTCCGACTCGGTGTGAAGATGTTTAGTGTGCAGCGTAGCGACAGCTTTACAAGCCGCTCGGCTCAGTGTGATCTGTGATGTGAGCCTCGCTCCCAGCTGCTGTCCCTGAGTGGAAACAGAGAGCTGTGATTTTTTACCGCCGACCGGACGGTGACAGCTTGTTATGTGCTGTAATCCTCTGGTTTGGAGCTGCGATGTGTTGCAGGATGTGAGGAGATTTTTAGAGCTTAGCCGAGGTGTTTCTGAGCTCAGCCTTCATCAACCACATCAGACATTATCTTGACATATTGAGCTTGTTTCAACACCAACAGTGAACCATTAATAGAGGAGGTAGTTTTGCTTTACTCCATGATGTCCATTAGCAGAGGAATTCATGGTGCAGAAATAAAAGGTGGTTATCTGATGGTAAATGAAGCACCACGAGTGTTATTTTTAAACTCCTGACATTGAGGTGACAGCTTGTTAGAAGTACTAATCCTCTGGTTTTAACTGGGATGTGTTGGACGATCTTCTGGGGTTTCACCTTGACCTTAGGCTTTCATCAAAAAAATAATAAATGATATTATTCAGATCTATTAGCCAGAGATAAAGTTAAACACATAGTGGCTCATCTTTAGGCCGTTTTCATCTTTAATTCAAACAATATAATCCACCTCCTTTTTTTATGGATCATTTATAGAGCCTTGCAATTTGTAATGTTGTATTTAAGGACTCTCCAACACCTGATATTAATGAATATTACGATTCAAATGCACTGATTCAGAATGTGTATTGAGTAACGCACTAGAAAAATGTTGCAAGATATGCATAAAAACAACAAAATGTTGAGTTGAATTTAAAAAAAAAATGCTGGGTAAAATTAATAAAATGTTGGTTAAAAACAACAAAGTTTTGAGAAGAAATTAAAAAATAAATGTTGGGTAAAATGAATGAATGAATGAATGTTGGTAAAAACAACAAAATGCTGAATAAATGTTGAATTAAAACAATAAAATGTTGGACGCAGGATAAAGTGCTGAGGAAAATTATCAAAATGTTGCATGAAAATAATAAAATATTGAGTAGAAATAATAAATACTGAGTAAAAACAACAATAAACACACTATTTTACTGGTTTAAGTTAACCCAGCATGTAGTTAGTCTGATATTTACCCAGTTCTGGGTTAAACCAGTATTACTGAGTGTGCAACAGTAATAATAACACACTTTGTAGCACTTGAAGTAGTTTTTTATCATAGACATGAATGACTATAAGGACAGCTCTCTGAGAACCAATGAGGGAGCTGCTCTAAGGATCCATGTTAATTAAGATGCCAGTCACGTGTGTGTTGAGGTTACAGAGAGGTCTTGTTACAGATTGTTTGACCGCACAGCCAATAAAGTAGATACAATCTTCTGTACTGTACACCATCACCGGATGTTACAAGTTACTGAAGAGGCCCAGTGGTGAAAATATCTCTGAGCTCACGTCCCTGAGTCTGATTTATCACATGTGAATTTAGGTTAGACTCAAACACTTTGCTTCATCTGTGCTTCTCCTGCTTCATGTGAACTTTGATTGCAGTCTGTTACCATCCTGTTTTGTTTTTTTTTACAGATTATTTTCATGTTTAATCCATCTAATTTTGACTTTTTCTCCTAAACAGTGCAAAGCTGAAGAACAACAGGGAAGTTTGCATCAACCCTGAGACCAAGTGGCTGCAGCAGTACTTAAAGAACGCCATTAACAAGTAAGAAAAAAATACTTCCTGTCTCTCTCTCTCTCTCTTGGTCTCTGTGGGAATTGCAGGAGCATCACTGTCAAAGACACAAATGAAATACGGCGCTCTTCACCACTGAGTTTAGCAGTTGCAGAGAAGAAACAAGCCGCTGTTTAAAACATCCATTCCTCAGTTTCCTGCTGACAATTACTCTCTGATATTGTCAACACGGTTGATGTGAGCGGCTGAGTTATCACCTGTGAAATAATCAGCGTCAAGTACGAATCATGATAAATCTGCCACTGGTGTGTCTGCTTAGTGTTTCAGCCCAGACTCCAGCAAAATTAAAAGTACAGATTCTCAGCTCACTCACATGTAGACTCTTGTTTTTTTCTCATAATTATAATCACTAATTGCACATAAGCAGCAGAGTTGTCCTGGTTGGAGAGCAGCACTGTGGGTGTTAACTATTCATAGTAATAACTCCAGTAGCTCATTCAGTTTTTAATGAGCAGTTAAAATGTTGCCTTCCTCATTAAAAATGTTCCCAACATGTCTGGCGCTGATTATCGCCCAGGCTGCATGTCTGCTTCTTAATACACCATAAACACTTAGAGCGCACAATGTGAAAACAAACAGTAAAAAAAATTCTGGGGATTTACGAGATATTGTTTATTATTTCAGCAAAGGACTGGCATGCATGCTGAATATTTAAAAAAAAAAAAGAAAAGTGGTCTTAAAATGGAAGTTGTCAAAGTTCATTGAAGCTGGCATGTGGCACAGCAGCAAATAAAATACATATTCAGTCGACTGTGTGTGTGTCAGGGAATACTGTACGTTGGGTTTTTACTACACGTCGTAACTGTCAAGCACAACATTTCCAGTGTGTCAGCTGAGAAGCAGACGCACTGCAAGTTTCCACAAAACATTTCAGGCTGATTAATAAGGTTTCACATACACATCAGCAAGAAATGTGCAAATTGACCCAAACTGGTAACAAGATGTGGTGTGAAAATTGTGTTCATGTATTTTACAGATGCTCAGAATGAGAGGTACTAATGAGAAAACTCCATCTGTTTGGACGGGCGTCAGTGTTACAAGAGTGATGTTAGAAACAAGAGAAATGACCAACAACATAACTGTAGCATAAAAGCTAATTGTGTGTATAATAAATATAGATATTTCAGACAATGTGTGTTTGTCCTCATATAAAACTTCATTGAGATTTCTTCTCCTTGAGAAAAGCTGCTTTATGACATCATAACATATTTTCATGTTCAGATACAGTTATGCAGAAATTACATTCAAATGCTTTTATGTTTGCATTTTAAAACGTTTTGCTAACACATGAGACCCGGTACATGTCCACAGACTGGTTATAGAAACAAACAAAGCGTGATGTCACCATGATGTCACCACAATGTCACCTGTTGGTTTGTGGACTTGAAGCAGTGGGAGTTTGGTATTTAAACGTTGCCATGTTGGTTTAGTTGGAGCCAGAAGCGACCATATTTGGACATGAAGGGAGGAGTGAGAGGCGTGGCTGACCCTTGGACCTGAAGTCACTGCCTGATGTGTATGAGACTTTAGTTCAGCACTGGTCTCATTGAAGACCTGACCTGTCAATCAAACTAACCACACCCCTAAATATTCCTTTTATGGAAGACTAATACTTAAATATGGTATTTTTTCCCAGATGGACTTCAGATTAACTTTAGCTAATGACATCAGAATGACTTGTGGAAAAAATTTAGTATTTCATGATTGAAAATTACTATTTTGGAATTGAAGTCAATTGAAGCAGGAGTTTTTTGGAGCCAGCCTCTAGTGGCCGTTGGGAGTATTACACCTTTTTGCACATCATTGGCCTCATTTTTGAGCCAAGCTTGCATCATCTCTGTCTATATGCGATCTACAAAAGATAAATTTCACATGAATAACACCAGACAGACAACATTGCAACACAACCTCTTAATTAATGAAGCAAAAATAACCTTTGCCCCTTTCAAACCATCCACACTGCCTCCTTAAACCTCTTCACTCATGCAGCATCTTTAGTGTGTCAGTCAAAAATTCAACCACTCTTCAATCCTCAACAACTTTAGATTAAATGAAATGTGAAATGTGCCTGTTTTCAATCTCATAAAAACTCTCATTTCCAATCTGTCTCTGTCAGGGTGAAGAAATCTAGAAGACGCAATAACAAGAAAAACTAAACATGTGGGGGAAGGCGTGCGCTTCGTCGAGCCTGAAAATTCCCAGGTCGGACCTCTGAACCTCCCCTGTCACTGCTCTGGATGTATGCGAACACGCTGTATGTTACCTGTCCACCTCTCTGGACCGCTTGCAGAACCAGCACTTCACCGCCAAACCGTGCCGTGCCAGGCCGTACCGTGCCGTGGGATCCCACCTCCAACAATCCATGTTAGCACCAAGTGCAATTACACCTTGGAACGACGGGACACATGTTGATGTCAAATATTTGAGTTGAGTGCTGAGTGATTGACACGAGAGAGGGAGTGTGTGTGTGTGTGTGTGTGAATGTGGCATACATGAACTAACTCTGAGTGAGTGCCTGTATATATAAATATATTAAAGGAACAATTTTAGCTTTCTGTCTCATGCGTGGGTAACGCCACCATCATCTCAGGTCAGATTATCTTCAAATACAAGATGATGAAAAATATTCAGAACAGGATGAATTACAGAAGTTTTTAATTCACAACGCCAAAGGAAATGGACTCATATCTATTCCACTCATTTTATTTTTTATTGATTGTATCTAAAATGATTACACTCGCTGTGGGTTTTCCGACAACTGCAAAAAGATTTTCTGATGTGAGGTGAACATGGCGTTACTCCATGACTGAGGGGGCATGTGACCAGTAGGACTAACCATCCACACGTGGTGATTAAACCAGGACAGACCATAAGTTTGTTTATTTTATCGTCTTTAAAGCTTGCTGCTGCAACAACAAACAGAGGAAGAGGGAGAAACAAGCACTGATCCTATGGTGCTATATATTCAGTGTAAGGTGTCAGAGCCATTTTTTTTAATATTTCACTGTTTATGCAAAATCTAAGATGGGGTGCTACTACGTCTGCATTGATGCTGATAATGACTACATAGTAATAAAACGCTTATCGATGCAGCTTCTTGGTATTGATTGAACGTATTGGTGGACAGAGACCAAATATTTATTCAGTAAAACATGTCTTTCTATTTCATTTATTGTCAGAAAAAGGAGGTAAAATATCATTCAGAAGAGTTTACACCTCAACAAAGGGAATAAACACATGGGGAGAACAGAGGAATTTACCTGCAGTATTTTCATACCAACACCTCTCCTCGGTAGGAATGAAAAGCTAATAAATTGTCACAAATAGCAGAAAGGGAATGTTCACGGTGGCAACAAGAAAAGTTTTTTAATATCCATTTTTTATACATATTTGAGCCACTTTATTATCAGATGTGTAATTGTTTTATTTTTATATTATGTATAATCTTACTAAATGTTTTTCTAATGCAATGTACAGTAGGCAGTAGCTACTACATGAAGGTTGTTCCATAAAGTGATAGAGACAGTATTAAACTTTAAAGGATTCATGCAATACTCCACATATGTGTAATCCTTTGATTTGCAAGTACACACTATGCAACAGGTTAGTTCCCCTGGTTTGTTGTCCGCGCCGCACTGTTTCCTTATCCCATGTAACCAGGGTGAATGTGATTTATTAAACATGCAGTGACTGAAAGGCGTTGTCGTTGTGTTACGTGAGTCGGGAAACTATTCAGCTCAGCCCACCAGTTGTCCCCCATCGAACACTTGATTTCATTTTTTTTATAGTTACACTGAGGTTGATGTATGATGTGTCAAAAGAGCCACTGAGCCAAAACAGAACAAAACCTTTGAGCCGAGATCCGAGCGGCCAGCATGTGCTTTCAATCTGGACACTCCCAACACCCAACAGGCTTTTCTTTTCAATTTCACTCAACTGCTGCCATGCTGCAAAATTAGACTTTTTTTTTTTTTGGCTGAAAATTGTTATGGAAGTGGTTGCAGTAATTCTTCTAATCTAATCTAACTTAGTTTTGGTTTATGGTATTTTTACTGACTGACTGATGATAATCTTAGGTAATGATGTAATACTTCAGTTTAATCATTAAGTGTAATTCATTTCCCTTTATGATAATAGAAATTAATGTCCATTAGTTTTATATCATGATACTAATTTGTGCTAAATAAGGTAAAAATGATTTCAACTGACTGATATGCAAAGAAAAATGTTTCTTATAAACATTACAAAACCATTAAAATAACTTTATTGACCATAAAGTTTCACCTGGAGGGAATATTGTGTCATTGTGTAAAATTCACCCATTCTCATGAATAATGTGATAACTCAATAACAGGAGAAAGATATTGCATTATCTGTCGTAAAACTTTTTTATACTAATGGGAAATACATTATGTCAGGCATGATTTTAAGTTTCCTGTAATATAATATGTAATTAGTTTAATTAAATAGACTTTAACTGGTGTTATGTTAAGTCCCATGGCTCTTGTGGAAACATCTAAACCCAGCAGCTGTGTTAGAGCCACTACAGACAACAGACTGTGTGATTAAACTGCATCAGAGAAATCTTTATCATTGTCCAAATGATAGTTCAAATACACATCCAAGTGTTTTACTTCAGACCCCAAGATAATGTGAAATACCTTCATTTCTTTTGAGGCAGCTTCTGACACATATTCTTCATGTATGTAAGATGTATCACTCTTTGTATTTTCACTGTTTGTAAACCAAGAGGCAGTATTATAGCTGTGATATCCATGCTCATTTTCCAATAAAGTCATAAAATATGTAGAACATTATACGTCTGGAGTATTTGTTGATTTAAAGCTACATTGTGTGATTTCTGATGAGTAGGATGCAGGGAAAATTCCCAAACTAATTTATGGACACATATAAGAAAACTGGGTTTAATGAGCTGGGAGGTTTAATGAGCAGGTTGGCTTTTCTCTTCAGCTGAGTGTGTGTTTCTGCAGGATCAATACCTCCATTTGACGAGCTTGGTCTTCGTGTGAATGTTTATTGTGTGGGTTGTTAAAGCTTTGCCTTTATTTTTGATTTCATGCCAAAGATTACTACCATTGGCTGGCAACCAATTCACTCCTGTCCAGCTTCCCTTTGACTTCCAGGGTTGTTTTCTTGATTTGGGTCCATTTCTTTTTGTCGATCATTTGGAGAAAACCAAGGGGCAGCTGTGGGGAGTCGACTTAAAGCACACAAGGGGCCCACTTTTGTTATTTCTTGTGGCATATGCAGTGTTTCTTTCTGCCATGTTCCCAGTAACCAACCCAGGTGTCAGCTGTGTATTGATACTGTGCTTTTCACTCAGTATTTTTTTCTATATCCTGGATGTTTGTCAAAATCATTGAAAAACATTTTTTATTTGCATTTCGTTAAATGTTTTCTCCTGTGTACTACGTTGTCAGGGATACTATGCCAGTTAAAGAAAATGTCTGGTTTATGTGTTCAATGACTCATTTTATATTCATCCTTTAAACCTGGAGGACAGGAAATGTTCTTGATAAATGAAAACAGCTACATTCAAGCAAAATAACAAGTTCACACAGTCCTGGTAAAGCCTGTAACTGTTACAAAGTACAGAAAAGTTTGAAATCTGGTGCCTGTAACAACACTCCTGCAACCTGTTTTACACATGGACCGTATACAGGATGGATGTCACCCATTGGTTTGTGGACTCGTGCTTTAAAGCCAGAAGTTTGGCGTTTGAATGTCGCCATGTTGGTTGTTTGGGGCCAGAATTGACCGTATTTGGATATGAAGGAGAGAGGAGGAGTGAGGAGGCAGGTCTGACCCTTGAAGCTGCCCAATGTGTATGAGACTCGACTTCAGAGATCATTGTAGAGCCTGGGGGGATCTAACAGAGGCAGGGGCTGGCTCCGCCCCTATCGCATGTCCCCCCCAGGCTCTGCCACTGGCTCCGCCCCCCATCGCAAATCCCAGGCTCCGCCCCAGTCACAAATCCTTGTGCCCCAATCCACATGCTATGCACATATAAAGAGAATATTTCATTATATGTGTTTTAATAACAGCCTTATAGTATTGTTTGAAGTACTGATGCAGCCACTCCCAGCTGATCAGTTAACAAGACAACAATACAAAGAACAATAATAACAACACATAAAACAATTCTTAAAAGCTATTTTGTATATGATTATAAACAGATATTGTGCTGTGTGTGTTTATCAGAAATCATATTCATATGGCCAAGTGCACACCGGTCGACTCTTGGTGCGTTTACACTGGTACCTACTCGCTTCGCGTCGCTTCGGTTTAGGTGCATTTACACTGGCAAAAAAGTACCAGGAACTTGGTACCTGGTACAACTTTTCGTACCTCCTCTCCTGCGGTTCCAAAAAAAGTACCCGGTCAGGTCGGAGCAGGTACTAAAATCTTATTGGTCGGAATCGTCACTGCGTCGTTGCGTCAGCACGTGATCTGTCCCCGCAAACACACCATTTTTAAATCTTTGGCAAACCGTGCAGACGTGTTTGAAATAACAACAAGAAGAGAAATGGCATCTGTTAGAAATCCTGCCCCATGGACTCAGGACAAGCTGCAAACCTTTCTGTCATTAGTCACCGGTAAAAAAATTCAGCGTTACTTGGACGGCGTGGTCAGAAACGAAAGAAACGCATAAAAGATGACGTGACGAATGACGGCCAGCTACACAGAGGAAGGACTATCCTCGGCAATGTAAATGCAACCGAGGGGGGTCGATCCCGAGCGATCCGAGGTGAAGAGAAGCGAGTAGCTACCAGTGTAAATGTGCCATCTGTTGCTGCACCCAGCAATCAACACCTGTTATGCTGTTCAGTAATGCTCCTCAACACCCGAAAAATGACACCGTCGAAAAGTCTCCCTGAACACAAGCTGGACTTAAACTTTGAAAGTAAACTCCGGAAATATAACTCTTTCACTCTTTTTTGCCTACTCCAGATTTTTTTACCCCAGAAATTTGCTGTGTTGCTTCGTCCATCCTTTGCTAGAGCTAAAGAGAAAAGCAACCATTTCCACAGATCATGCATCATCACCATGCACTGACAGTGTCTAATTACACCCATGGCCTCAAGAGGGAGACAACAGTCCCTCACCGCTGGTTTAAATATCACTTGGAAGCAGAAAACGCCCACAACAAGAAATGTCGAGGCAGGTTGAGTGATTTCTCTTTCAAGAGCTGTCAGGAGGAATTACTTAGCCTGTGTGATGCTAATATAAATTGGCGGCACCACACCTCCTACAGGTGGAATAAGTTGAACCGCAGACCACACAACCCCTCTTTCAACAGATGAATAAAAACTCTGGAGACCCCACTTCCTGCCGCAGGTTCACCAAAATAAACTCATTCAAGCAGAGAAGCAAAACCAGAGCCTCAAGCAAAACATCGTGTTGTATCGCCCACAACTCCCTCTGTAGGTCACGATGAATAATTCAACAGGACTATCGCTTCACATTTTCCACTTTTTGAAAACCCGTTTAACAAATGTTCCAGTAAAGAGGAGTAATGCCCATCAATGCCACTGTCTGCTATTTTAACACCTGAGGTTTCAGAAGTATTCTCCTCTGCTGTGCCGCTACTCGTCCGCAGCACCACGGCGGCCATGTAGCTTCATAAAGCTGTCAGCTCTAATAAAGTGGAACCATGTAGAGCGGATTAATTTCATGGTACAGCTCTCTCCTCTGACCTCTGCGCAGATACATACGAGGAACATGAGACATGATTTGGACGAGGACCAAGCGGTTTAGAGGGTCAGAGTTGCATGTTTGGGCCTTTTGGGCACATTCAGAAGTGATTATGGGATTTCTATACTGTGCTTACTCAGCTGAGACCTGAGCACAGTGGAGGTGGCTGACATACGTACACAATGTTTATTAAGATGTATTTTTGCTGACACGTTGCTCCAGTCGAGGAATTTTTAAAGGTTTTTACAACAAGTAAAAAAAAAATCTAAGCAAACACGACAAGGCCTCGGGTCAGCGTGTGAAATATTTTTAATAAATGTTCGATAAAACATTACAAGCCAGTTGTGACTAATAAAAAATGTGTCCAGTGGGCTAATTAGAGTCTAAATCGGACATGCGCCGTCCAACTGAGGACAATAAAAGCAGACGGATGAAGAAACACATCAGCAGATGAAGCAGCAGAACAAATGTTGACACAAATGGCGCCGGGAAACGTGGACCTCACATACAGTTCAAGGATATTTGATGGAGTGTACAAAACATAACATACTTATTATATTGCTGTGTATGAAAGGTCATCTTGTGTGTGTTCAGTCAACATAACATTATGCTAGCATGCAGCCCATAGGTGACACATAAGCACAGTGATTATTTTCTTCTTAGTCAAAGTCAAACTTCTCATGCGGGAGTTATGCACCACGAAAAAATAAGGAGCATGAAAAAAACATTTACTGCTCACATTGTGTCTGTTCCTGTGTTATTATTTATGTTTTATTTATGCATCCTTGAACTCCAGTGTTTAAAGTTTATCAGTTGGATTTTGTCAGTAACTTAGCGAGGGATTGTTTGTTGTGTGTGATTTTTATTTGTGTTGAACATGTTCAGTTGTGAACATCAGGGGTCTCCAACCTTTTTTGCACCACGGACCGGTATAATGTAGGCAACACTACAAAAATAAAATAACATAAAAAAATGAATGTTTCCCATTGCAAAGAAGCTCTCCAAAGACGTTTGTATTTTACTCGTTTTTGCTAGTTTATGAACTTCTATCTGATCACAAGACTGAGACAAGCATATTGACGTGTCAAGAGGCACAGATGAAGGTTAGGTCGGAGAGAATCCGGTCGTTTTATAAAAATAAAACGTCTTTCAGACTCTAATAATCAATACAACGGAAATTGTTGGTCCCTGGCCCGGTGGATGGGGTCCACTGGTGTACATGATGAAAACTTGTTGTGTCCCTAAATATACATAAAAGAGATCGATACACCCTAAAAAAAAATGCTGGGTTATTTAATTATTTAATTTACCCAGTTAGATGAGTGCAAAAGCATAATTGAGTAAAACAATAATGACAATATATTGGGTAAAAACAATGAAATGTTTGGTAAAAGAGTGAAATATTGGATTAAAAACAACAAAGTTGGTTAAAAACAGTCCATCTTACTGTGCTGACTAACAACATGATGGGTTAATTTAATCCCAGCATGAAGTTAGTCCAATATTAATTCAGTTCTTTGTTAAAACAACCCAGTGTTTTCTTGTGTGTTGATGACTTGTGATGTGTAAGAAATGAAAGTATGGGTCATTAATTTGTGTGATTTGTTATATGTTATGTTTAATTTACCCCAAACATTCCTGAGGCTGTGGGTGGTCTGCCAATCACTGGTCAGTATCAAATCAAACTTTATTTATATAGCGCTTTTCATACAAAACGAAATTGTAATTCAAATGCTTTACATATTAAAACAATTAAAACAATCCAGTGAGCCCACCCAGCATCTTGACCCTCACCCAACCACCCGACCACCACCCACACACACACGCACAAGCACACACTCACAACACACACACTATAAGTATGAGGCTGGGTACAGATGAACCTGGTGAGGAAACATCATCAGAGGAGCCGTCTGCAGCCACCAGGCACCGACCCAGGGCGTCCAGCAGAGGCGTGGCAGAGATGCCAACCTCCAGCCAGGCACTCACAGGACAGCGCCCACGCAGCCACGACGACCACCTCTCTCAGTGCTGACGGCTCCCCAGAGGAAACACTGGCTAAAAAAAAAAAAAAAAAAACATCGCATGTGTAGGTGGCAACATGCTGTGAGGCTGGGGTTTTGTGAGTGCACGGGCACATCAGCTTGGCTCAGTGTCAGTAAAACATTTGTCAGTAATTGCCAACATTTTCTTGCACTTGCTCCTGTCTTCCAACCTGCTGCTGAGGATCTCCTTCAAAGTTTCCCAGAGCGAATCATCTGGCTGTAATATGAGGTGGCAGCGTTACAAATTAAACCAAAAAACAGATACTGACATTAATACACATACATATATAGGTGTAAAATGTCTTTTTACTGCATTAATGAGTTATGGCAAAACTTCTTAAATGTTTTCTTACTTTTGTCAGAAGGTTGTTCCACATGATTTAAAAAAAAAAATCAAATTATTTAGTTTGATCTACTTTCAAGAAATAAGGACAAATAAGTGCATGTGATAAACAACTCAAACTTTCTTATATTGACATCCATATTTGACTGTTGCACTTGTAGTGGATATACTGTTCAACAAAATGCTTAAAACACACAAAGATATTTTTTATGAATCTCCTAATCTTCATGCAAACTGTAACCACATCAAAAAAACAACCTGCTTTACACAGCAGCCTTCAACTCAAATCACCTGAGACAGAGAACATAACCAGGTTGGACAACAAATTGCCCGGCTGATTTGGGTTTGGAGGTTGTAGGTAATCCGGTGTGATTTGAGGCTCTCGACTGTACATCTTTGAACAACTTAATACCCAGCCGGCCAAATGGAAGTTAATGGGAAACATGTTGGCTGCAAATCTGCACAGCGCGCGTGTGTGTGTGTGTGTGTGTGTATGTGTGTGTAAAGAGAACCAGGGATCTGGCGCTGAAAGATCAAGTGAACATCCACCTATGACCAGTTAGCATGTATGCTAGAAGGAAACCCATGAGTTCAAGCAAAGCACATATCATTACATACAAGTGCAACTATATGACCATGATAAACTATGCACATGCAAATTTACTGCAGTAGCACATGTTAAAACTTGTCAAGCTCACAATAATGCCGTGCTATACTGACACTTCAAAAACCTCATGTGTATCTGGTAAATATGTCTGTTCACTTTCTATCCAAAACTAATTAAGAGCATCTGCAGACTAAATGCAAAGGAGGAGCAAGGACACAGTTAGTTTATCATTAGACAGGGAACAGGAGGAACCAGACAAAGGCCTGTCTGGCTGTATTCAAAAGAAATGCTTCTGCTTCTCATTGGAGGATATGTGCAGGACTATGTTTTTAAGACTGTGCAAAGACTTCCTGGAGTTTTGTCATCATCTTTTTAGTTGCTGGGCAACCAGCCGCAACCCCAATGAGCGTTAAAGGTGCTGCCAGGCCCCTGGACCATGGCAAGGTTCACAATGGACTATGATTATAAATATTAGATTCATGTTTCTCCAATAACCAAATGTGTAAA